>PVJX010003325.1:0-87277 GCA_004027295.1 Dolichotis patagonum
AGAGAAAGAAGGGAGACAAAAAGAGAAAATGAAGATGAAGAAGAAGAAGAAGAGAGAAAGAAGGGAGAAGAAAAGAGAAAATGAAGATGAAGAACAAGAAGAGAGAAAGAAGGGAGAAGAAAAGAGAAAATGAAGATGAAGAAGAAGAAGAAGAAGAAGAAGAAGAAGAAGAAGAAGAAGAAGAAGAAGAAGAGGAGGAGGATGAAGAGGGAAAGAAGGGAGAAGAAAAGAGAAAATGAAGAAGAAGAAGAAGAAGAAGAAGAAGAAGAAGAAGAAGAAGAAGAAGAAGAAGAAGAAGAAGAAGAAGAAGAGGCGGTGGAGGAGGGGGGAGAAGGAGGAGGAGGAAGAGGAAGAAAGAAGAGAGAAAAGAAAAGATGAAGATGTAGAAAAGAGAAGAGGAGGACAAAGAAGAAGGAGAAGAGAAGATTAAAGAAGAGAACAGAAGAGAACTGAAGAAGGAAAATCAAAGGCAGAAAAAAGTGTATCTGCAACTTCATAAAAACTAGAGGACAGAGCAGAGGGACTAGAACATGGTTGGGGGGTGCTCTACCACTGACCTGTACCCCCAGGCCACGAAATAATTTTAGGTGGAGCATATCAGAGGTCACTAGAGGCCAGATTTCATACTCATAATAATAATTGCATGTCTGTGATTTACAAGGCAGGCTTGCAACGGCTTCCAGCAGAGCCAGGAAGGAAGATCCTGGAGGACGGCCCTCTGCACCCTGTTCGGTCTGAGAATGTGGTCAAAGTGGGGGTCTCTGCGCTCCCGCGGGGTGTCCTGCAGTTTGTGAGGGGATCCAAGGGTCTGCACTGGAGGCACTGAGATGTCAAAGGCAAAGTCTGGGGTTTCTGTGCAGAGGCAGAAAGGAGGCTTCCTTCTTCCCCTTTTCCTTTTTCCTCCGTTTCCCCAGGCCGCGAGCCTATTGCTTAGTCCACCGCACCCAGGAGGGTCTTCCTCTGAGACCTCTGTCCGGATGCACCCTAAACCCTGCTAAAGCAGCCGGCAGGGTGCTTCTTCCTCAAGCTAACCTCACAGCTCCCTGCACACCAGGCAATGGATCTAGGCTGCAGGCTGCCTGCAAAGTGAGCAGGAAACCTGCAAGTCTTAGTCTTCAGATAACCTGAGGGTCACACCCGGAGCTGCGGTGCACAAGCCCTCGTCCATGTTGTAGTGCGTTCACTCGGGCCGTCATGCATTTAACACTGATCAAGTCTGGAATACTCAGCAGGTACCGAAAGCAGAATGAAGAAAGCTACGTCTCTGTCTTCAATGACTTACCTTTCAGAGTGGACGCAGAGAAGGTACAACCCACTTAAACATGTTGGGCATTGTGATATTGGGCGATGTTATGAGGAGGCACAATTTCAGCTAACGGATCATTCACGGGTATCCTCAGAGTCTATGCGTTCACCTAGGTTCTCACCCACATTAGAGCCGTTCAGTACCAGGGTGTTCCTTGCACCTATTTGTTATAATTCTTTAAAAGTTCAATTCTTTAAAAAAATTATGGAGCAGGGATATAGCTCAGAGGCACAGTGCCTGCCTGGCAAGCATGAGGTCATGAGTTTGACTCCTGATACAATAATAACAATAATAACAATAACTAATTCTAAAAAGTAAAAGGAAATTAAGCTCCCTATGCTTTCTTACCAAGATGTGCTAATATTCCTATAAATAAATAAAATTGATGTATGTGTTATATTAAAATGTAAGGTATATGTAACAATAAATAATACATTGTGATTTCTCAGATATTCCCAAAATAATTAACCCATGGGTATAAATGAGGACAGGGGCAGGATAATAATACAATATAATTTATCAGATATTTCCAAGTCAGATGATCCCAGGGTAAAAGGAATATGATACAAAGTTACTTTATAATTTATAACCACTCCTGTAGTGGCAGTAGAAAGCTTCACAAAATCTTTGTGTTGTTAAACTTTTCCTGTAAGAATTTTTATGAAATAATTTTTCCTGTTTTAAACATTTTTCTTATCTTCAACTGTGTCGCTGCTCTACAATTTATTCATGGTACAAAGTAAAACTATTGTCTTTTCCAATAATTAAGCCAGATTTATAAAGCCAAAAATAATTTCTTAAGGTCCTTAACAGTAGATTACTTAAAAAACATTATTTGGTGTTTCAAAATGGTAAATGAGATCAATGAAAATGGGCATACAGAAACTTATATTTCATGAAGCAAAAATTTCGGTGCTAAAATGTAGTTGCAGTGTCACTTACTATTCTCTTATCTTAAAATCATTGTTAGTGCCATATTAAATATAAAACTTTCAGTGAAATAACTTTGCAATGATCTATTTACTTATTACATTTTCATTCGTGCACATCTGTTAGCCAACATAGAAGGTTCCGTTTGGCATGCTCATGGATATATATAAAATGTTTTGATCATTTTCACCTGTGATACCTCTCTTATCTTTTCCTTCCTCCCTTTGAACCCTTCCTTTATTCTCCTATGGTCTCCTTGGTATTTTCCAGTCATCTCTTAAAGAAAACCAGTTTTAAACTACCACATAGCAGAGAATAAACGTCATTTTTTTCTGCATCTCGCTTAATTACTTACCGTGATGGTGGCTGGTTCTTTTCAGGCTGAATAGTGCGTCACTGAGTTTTGCACATTTCCTAAACCCAGTCTCCCATTACCCAGCATGGAGGATGATTCCACAGCTTAGCTATTGTGAACTGAACTATAGCAAACACAGGTGTGCAAGCACCTCTATAATATGCTTACTCTCATCTTTCCAGAAATAAATGAAGTATGGTATAACTGGTTCAAAAGGCAGTCATGCTTTCAGTTTTTGAGGAACCCCATATTGATTTCTGTAGTGGTTGTGCTAATTTAGATCCCCACAAGTGGTGTGTATGGGTACCTTCCACTAACATTCACTGCTTTTGTTCACCGGCAGTGTGGAAGAGTATCTTTCATTTGCATTTATGTTTTTGTTGTTGCTGTTTGTATTCCCATTAGTTGTCATTCTGATTGGGGTAAGATAGAATCTCATTGTAGTTTTAACCTGCATTTCTCTAATGGCTAAAATAATTCAATTTATTTTCATACACTTATCAGCCATTGATATTTCTTTTCTGGGGAAAGATTTAGTATTATGTATAAAATAAGAGGAAAAATAATATTATGTGTCCACTATTGTTCAGCTATTAAGTTGGATGATTTTACATACGTTGTCTGTTTTAATTTTGAAAGGACCTAAAGGGTAGGGATTATTAGTCTCAATTTAAGGACAAAATGAAGCTTAAATAGAATGATAGTTCCCGAAAACACTTCTTCATGCTATGTTCTGCGGAAGAATTACAATAGCTAAAGCAATACTTACTGAAACTACTTCAATGTAGAGCAGGAAATTGGAGCCAAGTCAGCATCAATTTAAAAGTGCAAAATTGCAAGTATTTACCAGTGCTTTTTGAATCATTCTTGTTTGACTAATAAAGCATGTTACACTGAAATCTAAGACTGTAGCTTAATGCAATTACTGTAAAAGCCTTCTCTTAAAAGAGCTCTGAAATTTCACTCGGAAAGAATGGCCCTGTGGCCACCTCCTCATATTCAAACTGACAGGTGAAAAACAAGATTATGTGTTACTCTTCAGAATTTGTAGAATTAGATACATACTTCATTAAGCAGCCTTAAATAATAGGATTCAGGATGAGAGTCAATTAATGGATTGATTATAATCATTACTGAAAATGTCATCTTGTGTAATATTAAAACATCTCTCTCGATTATTTGGGTCTGCATTCTTCTTGAATTGTGAGTTGTTTTTCCCGGGATACCTGGAGGCTAATCAGGCCCTGAATCTAACTAGCCTCCCTCAGGCTGATTTCCAGACGGTGAGAGGTGCTCTGTGGGGTTGGAGGCGAGCTCTGTCTATCACCAAATGGGTCAGGGGTGATGAAAGAGTCAGCCTTGGCGTCAATCACAGGCACCAAGCAACTGAATTCTTACATGAAATGACAAGTTACAGATAGCTGAATTTGGTTTGAAGCAAAGTTTTGCTTATTATTCAGTTAAAATAATCCAGAAACATTTATGCCATTATTTTCCCAGAAAAAATGTTGAAATACCATGCAAATATTTCCTGACTAACACATACAAATAGAAAATGATCCATTTAGTGGTTATTTTTTATGTTCAGCCCTCATCACACATAACTGACTTTCTGATTCTGAAAACAGTTCAGTCCTCTTATTCTAAATAACCTAATTCCAGATTCATGCCCTCGAACAGTCCTTCAGACAAAAATCAGACAGCTGGTCACTGGGATGGTGGAGGAGATCTTTACAAATGGCCCAGAGTTGCTCATTTTGATGTTAGAAGACCTCGGACTCATTTTAAAACACAGTGACCAAAAACAAATTTTCAAATGAATTGTCCAAAAATTTAGAATGAGGAAAAAAAAGAAAAAGAAAGTAAAGAAAAAAATACTGAAAAGGTAAGCAGTAAGCCTGGGCTGAGACTTTGTTTGGCTTTAAAGGCTTTGTATTTTAAAACTTTACGGTGTCAAAGTGTATCTGAAACTCCGAGTACTGATGAGCTGACAGCACTACGGTGATCGGGCTGTGTCTATCATCATCTCTCCATTGGTTGCTGTGTACAGTCACCAGGAAATAGTCACTAAATGAAAACACGTTCAGTTATACAAATGTCACGTAATTGTGTGCATAAGTCTACAGGTGACCTTAGGCGTCTCAAAAGCTCTATTCCATTTTAATCAATCTTAAGGTGCCATCTCATATATGTAATAGAAGAAAGGAACATTGTTGAGAGTATAATAGATTCAATAAAAATTCCAATGTTTAAAATTGCAAACGTAATTATGAAAAATATGGTAACGGTATCCATTTTAACTAAATTCGTATTTTTGCTTTGAGCTTTCCCTGAGCCAAATACGATAGGGAATTTCTTTAAATTAAAAAATTTCAAGTTATTGGTCAATAAATGTTTATGTAAAATACTTTGGAGTACCTGTACAGCAATAGTTCATCTTTCGTGTGCTGCAGTATTTCAATAGCAAGTCAGTTTATAAACACTATTCCTTTGGGATGCTATGCTAAGTTTATAATTGTGTGTGGATTTCCTCAGGAAGCAATCATTTCTTAGTACTTAAAGGAAGCCCAAGTTTCTAAATTTTGAAATCATTAGTAATTGATCACTGCAAATGAGAACACTGCTGTTATGACTAATGAATGCATTGTTAATGTTTGTGATAGATGATATTTTGTACTGATAGAAAAATGACTATGTAGACTATTTATCATGCGGATCGCAACAGGATCCTGCAGAAAGCAGGATAATTATATCTTCTTTGCATGTTTCCTTTTTACATGTTTAATAAATTGTTCAAATGCAAGGCACTTTGTTATTTTAAATCCAGTTATATAGGTGTCTACTTGTGACAATTTTCCACTTCAAAGAAATCATCTTAATTGAAAAGTTCTAGTGCATGAATGTTTCTGGCCTACTGTGTCTGTGAAACCTTGAAGTAGAGAATTAGGTGATACCTTACTGTTTATCTGTATATGAACTTTTTAACGGGCTGTTGGTACACTTGCCATCTATTGAAACAAATCTCAAGGTCCTTTAGTCTCTTATTTAACAACAGGAATTTGTAACCACTGATGATACACATGTTCACAAACACCAGTGATTCTCCAGTGTAGACTCCCAATGTGATTTCAGGGCTTGGGCTGTTTGGATAGCCCTGACCATGCTCACCCCTCTGTTAGGCTGCCCTGTCGTGTAGACACACACGGAATACTCAGATGCAGGTTCTCTGTCATTCATTTCTTTCTTCCCTACCATAAAACAGTCACATATACATACTTGACTATCTTGTCTCCAGTTGCTGTAACATCAAAATGAGAAACATCTTTCAGCAATCTATCCATAACGTCCTCATATTCAAAGTTCATAACCTCCGAATCAAAGGTTTAGGAACAACCTCTTAGGCTGATGAACATCTGCAAGTTTAAAATCTTCATGTAACTTGAATTCCTTTGCTCCATTTGACAAGACAGTGAACTCATGGAACATACAACTTCCCTTTGGGATATTTTGTGAGTTTAGTTTCATTGACTTCATATCGATTTTTGTTTTAATTAAACCAAAATACTTATTCCAGTCTTCCTAAACATGAAGTTTCTTGTTAGACACATCTCATTTCTTTTATTTTTAATTTGTTCTTCAACTAAAATGGAAAGATGATGACTTGTTCCATTCTAACCTTACTAATGACAAACAAGAGCATCAAATGAGTCATCAAAACAAAGTGTTTTCACAAAAGATGGCAAGATGCTGGAACCATAAAAACAATGTGATTAAATGATTCAGATTTAATAGTGCAAATTTTAAAAAAACTGGATTACTTTTAAAGCTTTCTTTCTCTTATGATTCCTATGGAAAATTACTCTCAGAATTTAAAGAAAGGCATATTATAAATATTTTATTTCAAGTGTCAATACATATTTCTCTTGTTAATTAACAAAAATAGATTATTTTTATCACTGGGATATGTTGAAAACTTCCAGTCTTCTAAAGGTTTCCTTTTTTCACGTTTTTACACCTCTCATCGAATTCTATTTTAAGTGCAGTGGAAAGGATAGAGTTTCCTGTGTTGTCATCTCTCCAAGAGCTTCCCATTCAGGGAGGCAAAGGAGACCTTCAGAAGTAAGAATACTAAAATAGAGCTGAATATTTGTTAAAGCTCATTATTGTACAATTGTTTGAATTTTTTGCTTTTACAAATGCCTATACAAATATGTAGATATTTGTGTATGTGTGCACATATGAATATGTTATAATACAAGATTATTATAGTGATAGTTAATAGAAATGTTATCTATAAAATGCATTCATAGTATCCTGTTAGCTACTCAGAATTTTAGGTTATATTGTAGACATCTTTAGGGCATCAGTATAAATAATAATCATTAATAATGGTATCTGTGAGCAAGTATTACATATATTCATTTTATTAGACTCAATTTTAATAGATTTCCATGTATATTTTCTCAAAACAATTGCATTGGCATGAATTATTATACATGTAATAAATATGTTAACCAGTGAACTTTAAAGAGTTTGAGAAAATAAACCTGAAGTCACAACTAATATTTGGAAAAAATAAGATACAAATATCAATTATTTTAATTGCATAGTTTTTTAATAATCATGACTATTTCTGAAAGTCTTACTTAAAATTAATGTCATAAATTCAAATGTTAAAAGTATGACAAAAAAGGAAATAAAATATTCTTTAGTCAAATTGGGTTTGTTCTTTTCTGGTATCAAGAAATTCCTTTTGAGGTCTGTAGATATATAGGATAGCAAGTGTAAGTCAGTGAAAGGAGAAATAGATTCTGTTGAATGCATTTGCATTCTCAACTTCTCTATTTCAATATCAATTCTAATGCACTTTTGCTTGCTTATGGAGGTATGTTTACTCTTTCTGGTCCAGGTGAGAATGAGGGAGCCTAAAGACTATCATTTTCAATTAAAAAACACAAATGAATATGAACAGCATGAAATATAACACTCTTTTATATATTTTAAACCTAGATAGCTTAAAGTGCTAAGAGTATATGTATGCATGAGAAAACTATATTTCAGAATACATTATTATAAAAATGTCTCAAATTGCAGGCTTTTATTTTCAAAGCAAGATTTTATACACACACACACACACACACACACACACATATATATATATATATATACATATATGTATACATATATACGCATCTCTAGTAGCTTGGTTCATACAAACTATTAATAAATGTTCACTCTATGCTGTTAGAAAAGGTTTGTGTTGTACTACTCAGGCAGGACAGTTAATTAGAAAACTACAAGAGTCAGACTGTATTTAATTCTAATTGTGATTTTTTAGTTGATTGACAAAAGCACTGCTTGTCTGGCACAATAAGAAGCAATTTTCCACTTATTATTCAGTTCCCTAATCCAGTCAACGCTGAGCCCATGGAAACTGGCGACAGTTCACAAATGGGAAAGCGTCGCTAAGCGCATTTGACATTCTGAAGGACAAGGTTATATAACATAAAATATGAATACCAAGAGTGAGATGTGAAATTTAGCAAGAATACATAAATAATGTTCAGCTACCCAATGGTGTTAAAAATAACTGCCTTAAAAAATGAAACTCAACAAAGATAATCAAAGTCAATGTTGGGTAAGATGCAGAGCACCAAGAAATAGTCAAAATATAAATATTCAGTGGGAAGGAGATAACTGGAAGGCATGAGTGACAAAGACACGTGGAGTGATGGTACCCAGGAAATTAACTGAGAGAAAGAGAAGCATCATAACTTCATACAATCGATAAAAGCTCAATCCGTGGGAAGTTTCTCTTGTATTCCCTGTCCTGTCCAAATATGAGCCTCCCACCGGCAGACTTGCCCTGCCTGTCCCGCCACCTGCACCCCGCATGCCTGGGTGAGCGACCCCATTTGTCTGCATTTCATGGATTGGAGATGAAACCAAATAATCTCAGCAGGAATTGAACGATGTTCTCCTGTGTTCTACTGCAGACCATTAACATGCTTGTTTATACTTATTTTAATTTATTTTCACCTTTCATTTACTTTGTTATTTCCCATGTTCTACCTTTCTTTTCCATAATTTTAATTACATAACTCCTGATCGATCTGTGATTGTCATGGAAATCACAGCAAACTGCCTGTGTTTAGCTATACACCACTTAAGCTATCTACTATTGAATGAGTGTAGTTAGGACTTTCCATTCATTTCATAAGATCTCATCTCTATGATTTTAGAACAAAAGCTGAAAAGAGATAAAAGTTTACAACTCTTTATTATTCAAAATAGCAGAAATGCAGAGCACGGACAAATAGAGAAATGCGAAGCCAGGGATCAGTCATCTAACTTCAGTGGGTTCTCTGTTCATCTTTCCAGTTCGCACTCTCACACTTTATTCTTTCTACTTACATCAGAGTAAATCCTCAACATCATATCATGCAATTTCTAAATATTTCAGAGAACATGTCTAATATCAAATGCCTTTAATGCTCATACTCACTAGCCTTATAACACTTAGATTTTTTGGAATGATTTCTAAATTCAGGATCTATCCTCCCTTTATCTGATTGTCTCAAACTTTTAAATGGTTTGTAAAATTTAAATGAGTTTCATAAAATTTGCTTAATTAGTTGATTAGTCTTTTATTTCACATTTTCAGAAAACTGGAACTTACATTCTGTTTTGTATCCAAATTTAATAAGTTTAATTACATGTTCTGTAAACACATAAAGTATTTAAAAATTACTGTATGAGCATCATGATTCCAAACATTTTAGTTGGTGTCTGGAAAAATTTAGGTTTCTTTTCAAAATCAACTTTGTAATCTTTGTTCATTGTCACAGTAAGTTTATATACTTGAGGAAAATATTACTGCCAGATACACATGCAGTCCAAAATTTTTCTGGAGATACCAGTATTGCTAAAATAGTGATATACGAATATATGAGTAAAAGTGATATATGAGTAAAAGTGGATACAATGTTCATTCAGAAAAAATTAGAATTTGCCTTCAAGAATAATTGAGCCATTGAATGACAAAATTTTTTTTCCCAAAGACTATTTCCAATTGTCTCAGAGAGAGGCCAGCCAAGTTTTACTCTTTACATTGGAAGATAGCTTTGAAGTGTAGTATATTTCTGATTCTAGTAGAAAGGTGGTTTTCTATTACACTGTGACATAAAACATCACATCATGTTTATATTTATATAACAGTAGACCATTCATCTTGTTATTTGAAAATTTTTGACAATTTTTCTGGTATTTTGTTGAATTTTTAAACCTGAAAGGAAGCAGAAAATGTATTAATAAGCAATCAGACTTGATTCAGCATCAGGCAGTTGCTTAACTGGTATAAAATTTGGGACGACTTGTATTCTCTTAGAATATTGCCCTAATCTTTGTTAATGAATAAAATAAGAGAATAAAGCAATATACATAAAATAGTTTAAAAATTATTTGGGAGGATTGATAACTCATAGTAAACTGTAAATATAGCAAAATAATGCCATAGGAAATAAATATTTGGGGAATAGAACAAATCTCCAGGGCTCTTTTGGGACTGCATTTCATTAATAAATCAAAAGGGCTAATTAAGTGACTATCTTTATTTTTCAGATATGTTACTATATTATCTTTTAGTATATGCATACGAAATTATGTGTGCACATTTTGATTTTGAAAATCAAATTTTAATGTTAGAATACCAGGCCCCATTCTAAAGATGAAAAACAACTCTCAGATAAGTGGAGTTACTCCCAATCCTTTCCCCCATGGCCACAGGGAATCTATTTTTTAAAAAGTGTGAGCACTTTTGGCCTACTTATTATTTAATTGAAAAAACTTGGGATTCTTTTTTTTTTTTTTTTTTTTTTTTCATGTTTAGAGGCATATCCCTATGGAAACTAGTGATTAGGTAGCATTAGAGATGAGATGACTTAAGGTGCTGGAAACCTTCCTTCTAGGTCTGATACAGTCACTAATAATGAATCCAACCTTCTCTCCTTATAAAGTCAGACAGCTGAGCGAAAAAGGGGAAGTTGTTTTCATACACTGATAAATCAAAAATACGGCAACACTGGAAGAACGTAAAATCGCGAGCAGCACCTCCAATTGTCCGGGCTTGATCTAGGGACAGATGGCCAAAGTCCATGCAGATCATAGCCTCAAAGCTAAGACCTTGCTGAGAAGCCAAAGAGCCAGCTGGGACACCTTGGGGGAGCATTCACCACACGTGATAGGAAGCTCTGCTTTGTGCTCTAAGGAACAATAAAGCCAAGCAAATAAATTTGGAAGTTGAGAGATTTGTAACACATGTTAGATACACCATAAAATAAAGTTATAAAACCAAACTTATCAAATCCATGATTATCAACTCAGTAACTGATCTATTAGAAGAAGAAAACTATGCTTTGGAAAGAGAATAACAAACCCCTAATTTTCATAATATGACATAAACGATGTCCAGTGCATAAAAGTTACCAAACATGAAAACTAGATTCAAAGTCAAAAAGAAAAGAAATACCCAGAAGAAAAAATATAACTCCAGGATAATATACATATTGGTTCTGACAAACCCAACAGTTCGAAGCATTAAAGAAATACATTCTCAAATAACTAAAATATAGTGTAACATAATAAATTATTATGTAAGAGCTCTAGGAGTAGAAAATAACATGAAAATAAATTTAAATGTAAAATAAACTAATAAAAACATTAACATTTAAAAAATTAGTTAACAGTAGCTTGAGTGTGGCTGATAAATCAGAAATATTTATATTAAACTTGAAAAGCAGAAAAAGACAGACAGTAAAAGTAGGCAGAATATAAAGTATCTCTGAGAAATAAGAAATGGTTAACAGGTAGAATGATATGACATTAACAATGGAGAGAAAAGGTTGTTGAAAACCTGAGAATACTTTTCCAAATTCTATAAAAAAAGATACGAAGATAAAAGAATCTGATGATTCCTAAACTTGACAAGCACAAAAAAGTAACACATCCTTCATGTTATATTTCCAAGGCCAGATAAGTGTTCACACTCACATATACACATTTACACATGCACACAGATATATGTGTAAATATGAGGTATTATGTGTATATATATATATATATATATATATATGTAAATATGAGGATAAAATAATGAAAGAGCCAGGAGGGGGGATATATTACATATAGAAGATTCAACATAGAATTTTTCAGAGGAAAAAAAAGAGCCAATACATAAATTTAAGAAAAACAAGCATACATGTTGAAGTGATACAGAAAAAAATTTCATAAACCCCTTGTAATACTAGTAGGAAAAAAAGAGCACATATAATCAAGAACAAACCAAGTCTATCACTACAGATCGATGAGAAAATCAATACACTTAGAAAGGATTATGAACAACTTCATACTAATAAAGTTGATGAATGGGACATTAAAATGAAACAATTATCAAAACTGCTTCCTGTAAGATCAGAAATTAGAAGTGCTGTAATGATATTCAGGTGTTTAAGTTCATGATCAAACTACATCTACCAAAGACAAATTAAATCCTTGCTGGTTTCAGGGAAGAACTGCTCAAGACCATTAGAGGAACAGTTGTATCATTTTTAAGAATATTCTTTTAGTAAGGGGAAGGTTTTCCAATTCATTTTATGTAGGAAGCATAACACTGGTGACAAAAATTTAAAAGATCTTTAAAATTTAATTTTTGGATCATATATGCAAATATTGTCAATGAAAGTTTATTAGCAGGAAAGCAACCCTCTATGAAACAGATAATCTGTCATTCTCAGCAAGATTCATCCGAGGAATGGAAGCATCACTCAACAACAGAAATATACCTACACATTTCATCTTGATAACAGGGAAAAGACAAGGAAAAGTGAACAATTATCACAAAGGAAATTTTTAAAAAGCATTTGAATAAATATATTGTGAATTCAAGATAATGCCATTTGACAAACCAGAAATATACTTAAATGCCCTTATTTATAAAAAACACTCATTAAAATTCTATTGCTAATATGCTAATCATCAAAGACCAAATGCTTACTTTCAAAAATGGTAAGAACGGTAGAACTGATCTAATCATTTTGTAAACTGTACTTGACTCCTGAAAGTATAAACGATAAAGGATGGTGCAAACAATGTTTCCATTTGCACAGAGGATTGTTCCTGTGTGTGTGTAAAAATCATATGAAATATACCCCAAAAGATCTATTAAAATTGATAAGACTATTATCATTTGAAAACATATACATTCACATATATTATTTATCTATAAACCAGCCTTTTATTTCGATTTAATGACAATGCAATGTTTTGTTTTCTAGAAGATAAGATGAACAAAAAAGCCTCTCAGGTTAAACTACCCTGTTTTAAAAGCAAATACAGATGCTCCTGGCCTTATATCGTGCCTACATCCTGATAAACCCTGGGTGGACTGGAAGTATGGTGAGTGGAGTGCATTTAACACATTGAAAATCCTCAACATCATGGCCTGGTCAGACTCATGCCAGATCACTTACATTAGCCAAGATCTGAGCAACAGCAAACAACTCAAAGCCTATTTTTAATAGTGTGTTGAATATCTCATATAATTTACTGGCATCAGTATTTAAACGAAACTACTTGCAATGATATACTGCAGAGTATTAATCCTTAAACTCACGTTCACACAACAGAGACCTATGGATCTCTGAGCTTTGGGGCATTGCTAGATGGCACTGTACTGAAATTAGTACCTCGTCTAGGAAAAGATCTAAATTCAAAATGTGAAAAAAGTTCCTACTGCACATGTGCAGTTAACACCACTGCAAACTTCAGAAGCATAAGGTAAACAATATTAAACCAGGAAGGATCTGAATTGATCAAACAGTTTTTATGTGTAATATATACAAAGAAAGAAAAACCTTCACACTCTTACTCATGAAACTTGAATATATTTTTTCTTTTATTCAAAAAAATAACAAAAGTTAATAAAAGATAAAAGCAATAAAATTATCAAAAACTAGAATTTATTCCTCACAAAAGGTAAGCAGAAATGAGCAAAATATATATTAAAATAGTGTAATTAATCATTAAAAGAATGAAAAATCAAATAATAAACTAGTTCTCATCAATGAAAACCAAACACAGCTTGGTTAGACACCACAAGAAACTCTCCAAAAGTTCCCATTGAGGAAAAAGCATCCATGGAGGATGGTCCATGGAGGATAAATTTATCTATGGAGGGAATAAATTGCATGGACTCTATATCACAGTACTGTGCATAAAGAATGTTAGAAGCAACAGAGACTAATCTGTAGTAACAAAAATCAAATCAGTATATATCCAGAGAGGATTAGAGCAACAGCTGGTTATTAAGGAACAGGAGAGAACTTTCCGGCTTGAAGAAAATTCTCTCTACTTTGACCCACACTGGAATTGTATTTGTTAACATTGAACAATAGATATCTAACATGTGAAATTAGTTAAATATAAATTATACACCTAATAAATTTGGCACGAGATTCAGGAACAAGTAGAGAACATTTGTAATAATCTTAAAAAACATGTTGTAGTACTTTGAATTCTAATTTTCACACTCATTTTCAAAATATCAATTAATATCCATGAATACCAGGAATTCAGGCACTGAATTTTGTAAAAATAGACAATAAAATTATAATCAAAAAGTTTATTTTACTTCCAGACCCTCATTGCACACCATAGTATGTCAGTGTTATTTCCCTTGAAGAGGTGGTCAATTTCAGTCAACTGTTCCACAGCGGCCATCTTGAGTTGTGTACAAAATGCTTTACAGCAACAGGCTCTAATTCTGGTCACTATAGGCTTTTTTTGTATAACTATTTTATGTTCATATCTGTCTCACAGACAAGTGAGGAGCAAAACTGTTTGAAAATGGGAGCTTCGTTGGAGGTGGGAAGAGGTTAGATGATGAGAGGGTCAGCTGGAAAGATCGGAGTAGCTGAAAGTGAAGTCTCACTAACAGGTAAGGATGAGGCCAGCTCACAACTGTGGACATGGCTGTCTCCAGGATCAGCTGGGGCTCGCTCATATCATCACCAGAGACAACACTGCATAAAATGTACTGTTTGTCATACAATACTGTGAAACTTCGATCTGCAGCAAGCACTGGGAGGGCATATAGTTATCCTGATGTACTAATCCAGCAGTATCAAACTGTGGTGCTCCAACTCACATAGCAGGTCTGGAAGGTGAGACACCTGAAATGGAGGAGAGTCAGCCTTCTGAACACCCAGCTTGTACACAACTCTTCCACCATGAAACTACAATGTATTTCAGATCTTTGGCAGAGCAGTCAGGATGATCTCAGTTTGGAACCCTATATTATTAACTTCCAGATTCAAGAACTTAGCACCATATCAGATTATGGTGTCTGTAAAACGTGTGCCTTTGTTATCACAACTTGATAAGGTATATTTTTGAAGTCATCTTAATGTTTTTTAGTTTGTTTAGTAAGGATTTTATTCAGGAAAAAGAAGTTTTCGCTTCCAAATTCTTAGCATTTAAAGCCTGTTATTTTTGCTGAGCCAAAAGAGATAAATACCAGGAAACCTTGAAAAGTTTCCCTGAGATGTAACTTATTTCAAATAAGACACTCCCTCTAAAAAGAATAGGGAGTATGAGTGGATATTTTCACTGATATTTATAGTCAGTGGAGGACTTCAGGTTAAGCCAAACAACTTACGTATCAATGACTTAAAATTGTGTATAGAAAAAATAAGAAAATCAGTTTTTCCTGGTCAGTCATGCAAAAAGAAGTGTGTTATCAGTGCTGTTCATTCAGGGAAGGACTATCTCTACAGCATTTTATGTCACTGAGGTATTAGACACACCTCTGGTCACAACACTGAGAAATAAATGAACTGTAGTTGATAACAGAGCTTGTTCTATGTCACATTCTCTTCAGTTTCCTTGGGAGCAGATGTAGAAATGATCTTCAGCAGAAGGCCAGAAGAATACTCCATATCAGAATTCATGACAGTTACTATAATTTCCAAAAAAGAAACAAAACAGATACCAATAACAGATGGTCTAAAAGTCACTGTGCACATTTTCCGTACAATTGCGATAAACAATAGGATGCAGTTTAAATGACAAAAAGAAGAAAAATGGAATATCAAAACTAGAGATAATTTTAATGAATTTCTTATTTCAGAGCTAAATTTTCTTGTGTCCAAAACAATGCAAACATTAATGCTATTCACTCTAAATTAATGTATCTAATTTTGTAAAAATACTTCGCTAGTCCGAAAATCATGTTTTATCTTGCATTAAATAATTTCTATTATATGTTGTATATTTTCAATATTTTAAACTTCATTTCTAAACTTCTAATAGCAAGTTGCTATTGAAACAACACTTGAATGTGTAATTGTATTTTACTCAGAATCTTAATTATGTATCTGACTGCTAAATTTAATCAATATGTCTGTCTGCAAAATAATCACGTCATCCAGTGTATAAACATCATACATCTGGGAATTCTAAGGGTTTTTGGCAAGAACCTGGTGCTCCTTATCCCCACGAAAGCTAGACAGGGATTTATGCTTCCCTTGGTCTCTAACTTCTTATGCAGAGAGCTCTCTCTCCTTGTATGAGTCACTGATACGGCTCCACAACACAATCTCAAGTATCATCGTGACCTTCTTTATAAAAAGGAGCAAACTAGGATTAGACTGCTAGGGGACAAAAGGAGCTAAGAATCTGGGAGGAACTAGGATGTCTCCTTGGCACAAGTTGGCATTCTGACAGAGAGCAGACTACCATTTCTACACAGCTCAAAGACACCTTACACTTCTCAATGAATGAGATGGCTAGTTTCCAGAGCATTTATTTCCTTATTTTACTGGTTACTTTTTCTCTTCCTGTAAATCTTATGTACTGATATTGATCAGCTATTTTTGATCCATTTATATCTAGCTAACGTCTCCCTGTCTACAGTCATGTTTCACTTTTGCCATTTGAATAGTTCTGCATCATGATACTCCTACAAAATTAAGAGATAGATGTGGGCTTCTGGAATTACTGCTAATAATAGTGATTTAACTTCTGTCGTGCTGGATGCAATCAAAATACAACTTAGATTTTGTACTGTTTTAGTTATTATATGTATAGGTATATATACAAACATATATGTAAGTATATATATGTATGTACAATAATAAAGTACATATGTAATTTTAAAAACTTTGATAGTATGTAGCAAATTATATCTTCATAATGTAAATGTTGCATCTGCTAGAAATTATGTTTTAGGTGGTAAAAGTTGAGAGTTATAAACTTTTTAAATATATATTTTTACTCCCTAATTTTTTAATTTTGGGGTTTATTTTAGTACGGTAAAATTCTTAAAGCTAAAATTGTCATTTCATCACATTGATCTTGCTTTCTTTATAACCATATTCTTTTTCTATATTAACTCACTTATAGTTTGAATGTCTTAGTGCAATCATGGTTTAATCTTTTAATAGCATGTAAAGACAAATTTGGGTGGACTCAAACACATCAGGTATTTGTTAGAAAACATGGAAAACATTAAATGTTACACATGCAATAAAGCACTCAAAGTAAAAATTTTGACAAAATTCCTTTGTTTGATTCTTATTATTCAGACACTCAAATTAGTAGAGATTTCTATAATTTTTAGGACATGTGCACATAGTAACAAAAATGCTGAATTACTCTATTTGGTCAATTTTTTTTCTGATTTAATAGTGACTGAATGCTAGCTGTCGCTTTCTTCTGGATGTAAGCACACACCTTTTATTCATGCTCTGAAACACTTGAAATCTCTAATAGCTATATCTAGGCTATCTCTGAACTAATATTTTCTATTTTTCCTTAATAGGAAACAATCATTTTCTATTTGTTCAGTGGATCCATAAGTATAACTGAACTAAAGTCTGAAAATTTCTCTTTAACTGAAAAGCATTGTGCACCATGGGAAAAGTTTTTCTTCTGAACTTTCTTGCATGATGATCTTTGAACTCAATACTATTTTGTTTTTGTTTTTGTTTTGTTTTCAGGAAGTCAAATGCCCTGTCCTATTTCTCCTCTAGCAAGTCTGCAGGGATGAGAGAGTAGTTCTCTAGATGTCAGATTTGCCTGTGTAAGCATTTCCAAACCAAGATTCTGCTCAAAGAAAGATAAAGACAGAAGAATGAACCATAGTAGATACTGGCCAAAGTTGCTTTCCAGACCCAAAGGTAGCATTTCTCCACCTTCACGTAGAACTTTGTAAGGTGACCTTTGAAATAAGGTTCAAAATACACATGAACACTATTTTCTATTTCACAAATTACTAGTTTAATTTCCATAGATTACTGTGTATTGTTAGTGGAAATAAATGATTGGATGAGTATTGAAATAAGTTAGATAGTTTGTTTTGAGACAGGATCTTGCTGTGCAGTTCAGGCTGGCCGTGGGCTCACTTTGTAGTCCAGGCTGGTCTCTGACTTGCAACAAGCCTCCTGCCTCTCTCTGGATTGCAGGACTGCACCACCACACCTGGCTGACATTTTTATTAAAAAAAAACACTAATGAAATGTTCTGATATAAAACTAGTGATGTATTTCATAGTCCAAAAGGATTTATACTGAGGATAATTTCATTTCTCTTTATATATATATATATATATATATATATATATATATACACACACACACACACACACACACACATATACACATACACATACACATACACATACACATACACATATATGCTACAAGGCAAGCACTGCTCCCTGATAGCTCTCCAGGGCACACCACAGTTCTATGACTCTGTGTCAGTCCTAGGTCAGCTCTGACTTCACGTCATGTATCATATGCTAAGGCTGAGCAGAGTAGGAAGTATCAGTGGAAGACATATTGCTGTCCTGAAGGCAAACACTGGCTTTTGAAGGTGTCAGTAATTAACAGACACACAGCAGACAAGCCGATATACACTGTTTCTGTGCTCTCAAAACTTTTTTAAAGTATCAATTAAATTTAAAAAGCTAAATTTTTTCCTCAGAAAACAAGGATGAAAAAAGAGCGTTTGAGAAACATGGAGAGACTGAGTTTTTACTCCAGAATGCTGCTTTCTTTTTTGGCCCAGGTGGTCAGGCATCTACTATATGTTCACAGGTACACACAGTCCCAGGTGTGGCCCTGCGTGGCTCTGAAAACATCATCACTGTTTCTTGAGTAATTCCTTGTTTCTCCTCACAGCATCATCAAAACAGAACTCATTCCAGCTAGTCTTCTTCTGAGGTTTAAGAATGAGATGTGCCTTTCATTTAATTATTTCATTTTAATTCGCAGTTGAGTTAGTTAAAATTGGAAGGTGCAGGGATGTTGCAGACAAACCACAAGGAGATAACATTACAAAACATCAAGCCGGAGAGCTGGGAGAGACAAAAAGAGGAGTGAACCGACTGTTCAGGACAAACCATGAGAAGGCTGGATATCTGGACCCCAAATCGATAAAATGATTTTGTCACGTATAGCTTCAGAAAGAGAAGTCCTGGGACTAAGACCAAAAAATCTGTTTATCATCATTTTTTATTAAAGAGCAAAAATATTTATATATCAGTAAGTCCCCACAGGATACCTCATCCATGAATTGCTTGCACCGACATCGTTTGTCCAAGTAATAAATCAGCTCCGATAGGAAAATTCTGAGCCACGACAGCTCAGAAGGTTTCTGGCACCGAGCAAGACGCCTTCGCTTTATCTAGCTCAGGAGTGCGGGAGAGACTTCTGGCTTCCGCTGGCCTCCTCCTGAAGACAGTGGACGGACAGGAAATCCGAGGATGAGCAGGCAGATGCTACGCAGCTGTGCGTTGAGGGCTGGCGGGTCCCTGGTGGAGCAGAGCGTCGTGGATCACGAAGTAATCACTCTTCTTCAGTAAATCGGTCCTGCGCTGGGTTGCTCTTAAATTATTCCATTGGGAAAACAAGTCTTGTCTAGCGCTGGGCGAGGCCACGTGATCATATCTGCAGCACCACCTCAAACCGGTTTCTGACATCTAATTTATCTCCCCGTGACATGATGTTATGCGGGTGATTGCCAGCGACCAGGCGACATGGGGATTCAAGGCTGGAAGGACAGCTGCTCAGATATCACTTTTCATTGCTTCTCCAGGACCAAGGAGGAATAATCAGCCATCGTTTTGTTTGAAAAGCCAGAAACATATTTCTAATCTCATAAAAAGTCAAGGATACTTTTAAGCCACTAAGAGTGTTTGTCCTCTGCCCTTGCATTGTGATTGCTCCTGCTAAGGCTTCCTAGACTGCAGTTGTAAGAAGTTCACGAAATCACTCCACCTGCTATTTTATCTGACTGGTTCCTTTTATAAGTGTTTTGCCCAAAGTAAGTCATTTAATGCTCTGAGAGCACAGCATGGATTACTACTTCTCTACCTCTATTTGTACCCTTTTCTTTGTCCTCTCAAGTTTCTGCTCTACAGATTTTTCTAACAGCCAATCGCAGTTCCAAACCATTAGCTAGGAGCTCTTATTTATCAACGTATGCTATAGGCTATTCGACACATACCTGATACATATTTTATTATTTATTTTAATTTGGTAATTTCCTTGTCATATGTTAATTATGAGAGGCAGTTACGATGTTTTATTACCCTGAACTCTCCATTATTTAGTCTACTACATAGGGAAAGTTAGAAAAATGTTAATTGAATTGTGAAGATGTTCCTGGATAAATCTATAAGGGATTCATTTTACCTTCACCCGCATCTATTCTGCTCACTTCTACAGCACAGGAGAACAACAGAGTTTAGCAGATATTGATAAATTTGAAGAACTATCAATACCCCAAGAACAGAAAACAGTGCTGCAATTCACATAGAGAATTTTTTCATGAGATCTTTGGTGAACTTTAGAAAGGTTTTCATGGTATAATTCTATGAGGCATAGATATACATGCTCGCATAATTGTATTTCACATAAAATGTTAAAAGTTTACATTTCCTCCAAGATTACAACTCTATGCTGAAGTACTAAGTTTGGACAATGGTTTCAAATAGAATTATAATAGCACGTTCTATGCACTTAGCTAATTATTGAGGGCATGTCTGCAGTCAAGTGTTCTTTGGAAAACCGGTGTGATAATGATTAGTAAGAAGTGATCTTTGCCCTCTGGGATCTCACGATCTAGGGGACAGAGACAGGGCTTGCGTATGAGATTCCACACTCACTGAAGTGGTATTTCAGTGGAAGACTCTAGTTCATGGCTTATAATGCAGATTTCTGCTTGAGGCTTTCAGGGAATACAGATCAAAGGAGATCACTGAATGGGACCTAAAGAAGTAACACAATTTTAGTAATAAATGCAGCAGAAAGTTTCAACCAGAAATCTCAGCGTATACAAAAGCTTAATTATACTAGGGAGCTAGTACATATACTTTCAACTAGATTGAAAAAAACACCAAGCTGGTTTTAGCTGTAAAAGTATTCTAGGTCAGACTCTAGTTCCTTAATTCACCAGCTTGCAAACATAGTCAATAGTGATGTTGTAGGCTCAGGATTGGAATAGAAAGAATAAGAGAAAAGTTATCTGTCCTGGAGGAGGAAGAGCTACCTTCTCCTCTCGTCATAGATCAAAGTTCCTAGTTCTTGAGCCTTTGGACTGTAGGACATAACAGTGTCTCAGGCCTTTGGGTTTCCCACACCAGCTTTCCTGGCTCCACACCTTACAGACACCACAGCGCAGGACTTCAGAGCCTCCATAATTGTGCGAGCCAATCCTCTTTATAAATGTTCCCCTATAGCTACACATATTCTATTGGTTTTGCTTTCTCTGAAGAATAATCTGACGAGGCACCATGCTTCTATTGCTGTTTTTTAATTTGGTGTGATACCTCCAGCCGAGAACTGTGTATTCTTAAGGTAGTTATGAGAAATACACAGCAAGGTTTGCTTCAATTCATATTTTGTACAAGGCACTTAGGTTGAGAGTTGCGTATTTGTCCTTGGTCACCTGCCTATATAAACAGTGTTGAGATTTTGCAACCTTCTCATCCAGTGGATTACAGCAATAGGTCAAAGGTGGAACAGTCATACGTGGCAAGGAAACTGGGACTTTCTCCAGTGAACACTGAAGCCTCTCTGCCCTTGATGCTGGTGAGAGTAATGTGCTACTCACAACCACAGTGACCACAAATGCTCGCCGCCTCCAAGACAGGAGCGTGTCTTGGATCCCAAAGGAAGCAAGGAAGAATTCCTCTTTGTTTTAAATCAGTCATCACTTGAAATATATTGTATTGTTTCATTACTTTGATTTAGAAAAATAAAATGAGAAAGTAAAGTTCCTCCAAAGACACTATCACCCTCAGAAATAGTTTGACTTCTATTTTTTCCTTTACTATTTTAAATTTATTAAATAATAAAGTAGCTACATGAGAAGAAATCATTATTTTGAAATATTTCTGCAATGTCTTAATCTCCTCCATGTCAATATAAAAATATGCTTATAATTTGACATTTTCAAAAGCAGCTCTGGGTTACGTGTTTTATATACAATGAATTAAAATTATACAAATCACTCACCTCTAGACACAGTATTTAAGATGTGCTCATCAGTATTCTATCTGACCGCAGACAGATGCATCACCAGGAACCACTGTTCTTCCTTTAAGACATTTTGTTCTGACCTTGATCATCCGTCCACTGAATCTTTTCTTTAAAGCATTTCCTTCTAGTCATATAGATCACACTCTTTATGTGAATTAATTAAGAGTGGAGTTTAGAGCACAAAATAAAACAAATTACAAAGAAAGAGTCTTGGAAAATAAAAAAATACAATAGAAGTAAAATATAATGGAACTCATAGACATAAAATATCAATATGGGGCTTCTTTTGCCACATAAAATCCACATATTGGAAGATATTTCAATGTGAATTGATTTGGAAATGAAAATTAAAATGTTATTCATGAGTAAAACAAAAATATAAAACAAGAATAATTCTAATATAAATAATTCACGTATAAATTTTGCTACCTGTGGATGTCATGTAGTTGGATGCTAATTTCATAAACAGACATGGTTAGGAAGTTCTCAAGACAGTAGAGACCCATGCAGTGGTCTGCAGTATGCATCCCATTGTCGAAACAAACACAATTCAAGTCTGTTTCCATTACCACAAAAGCACATTGAATAAAAAGAAAAATGACCTGAGGAAAAATCAGGATGCTTCCTTTGTTTTGCTAAATATTCCCTATGCTCATCAGATATTTTATTTTTATAGTAGAGATTTGCTGCATATGTAGTTCCAGTTATTTAAAGTCAGAGACTCAATGGAATTAGCTTTAATCTTACCTGAGATGCACCCAAAGTTCAAGCTTCTTCGAGTGCTGGCACAGAGGGAATAAATAACGTTCACTGTGGAGTCATAATGTCATTCCCACAATTCAGTTCACAGTGCTTGCTGTCATATGACTTAGACTTTGTAGCCTAAGTCTGCTCATAAATGCTAGTCTGATTTTAGGATAATTTGAGCCTCATTTATTTTAATATTCTAAAGTATTCTATCTTCAGATGTTTTCCAAATTCAATGTCTACATCAGAGGAACTACTACCATGTTAGTGAGAACTATAAACTCTCTTTGTGATGGGCTGGAGTTTTTTAGATGGGGGGTAATAAAAGAACTATGTAATATAATATTTCAATTGAAAGACAAGTATATTTTGTATTAAAATTTAATGCAATATAAAATCTACTGAAAGTAGGTTACCAGTAGAGTTATGTATGAAGTACCTAATAGATACATTTTGTAGTTGTAGGAAATGTAGGCAAAGCACACATTGAAGACTCCTAGCATTTCTCACACAAGCAGGTAGACCAGTTGACTGAGGTCAGTCAATAAGATGAAAACAGTGATACTGGAAGAACAAAAGAAATTCCTTTAAAGAAATTTGCATTATTTCAATTACCTAAATACTCTTACAAAAAAGAAACAGACAATAATAAAAATTTCATTTTAATGGTCTAAGATATACTAGTAGCATAAATGGAACAGATTTGTATAGATATTATAATATTTTTGAATCTATGAAATAAGTACTTTGGGGGTGCATAAAACATGCTGCAGTTTCCTGTTTATCTCTCTTCTATTTGTATATTTGTACATACATATTTCATGTTTCTCATACAGGAGATACTAAGTGATATTTCAGCCTGTGTGTCTGATTCTTTTCACTTAGTACTATATTCTCAAACAGCATCTACTCACCTGTGAGTGCCTCGATTTCACCTCTCTTTATGGCCCAGTAGTACTGCATTGTGTAGAAAAGCCAAGTTTTCCTTGTCTAGTCATCTGTCCATGGACATTTACACTGTTTCCAAGGTCATGCTCCTTTAAACATAGCTTTGCAGGTATCCCATAATGTGATGACTGTAACTCCTTTGGGAAGACACTTAAAAGGGGAATATCTGGGTTGAAAAGAGGTTATACTTTTGGATTTTAGCTATACTTGTAGTCTTTGGGGAAATCGCTACATTATAGTGGGTGCATTAATTCACATTCTCAGCAACAAAGTAGAGGAGTTCCTTTACCCTCGGATTCCCGCCAGCAGTTGTTCTTTTGCATTTTGGGGTGGCAGCCATTCTTTCTGGGGAAGATGGTATCTCTGTGTGGGTGTAATTCCAATTTCCCTGATGGGCAGCAGTGATGAGCAGTTTTTCATGCCTCCGTTGGCCATTTGTACTCGGAGTAGCATGCCTTCATTTCAGCTGCCCATTGTTTGATCGGGTCTTTTATCCGGAGGATCAAATTTGTTTCCATTTATTTCTAAATCGTTGGTGTTAATCCTCTGTCCATGCAATGGGTGGCAAAAATATTTTCTTGTTCTGTGGTTCATTCCCTCAATCTGTTGTTTGTTTCTTTTGCTATGCAGAAACTTTTGGATTTGATATGATCCCGTTTGTTTATCCTCAGTATTATTTCTTGTGCCATTGGGGTTCTGTTTACAAAGTTCTTGCCTATGACTATAACTCTGAGAGTTATACCTATTTTATCTTCCAGAAGGTTGATTCTGGCTTAATATTTAGATGTCTGATCCATTTTTATTTTACTCTAGAACATAGTGAGGTGTGTGACTCTAGACTTGATCTTTTGCTCGTGGATATCCTACTTTCCTAGCACCACTGATGGCAAAGGCTCTGTCCTCTAGTAAATGCTTTTGACTCCTTTGCCAAAACTCAAACAGCTGTATTTGCCTGAAGTCGTTGCTGCTGCTATTCTGCTGAATTTGTCCACATGCCCGTTTCTGCACCAGTAACGTGCTGTTTCTGTCACTGTAGCTTTACAGTGCTACCTCAGGTCTGGGACTGTGATGCCACCTGCTTTACTTTTGTGATCCCTAGTTGCTTTTGCTATGCTGGGTCTTTTCTGATTCCAAATACATTTTAATATTGTTTTCTCTAGCACTGCCTGTAATAAATGATGACAGCATTTTGATTGAGTTTGCTTTAAATCTGTGTATCAGTTTGGGAACTATAGTCATTTTGAATATGCTCATTCTGCACATCCAGGAGCAAGGGATATCTTTCATTTCCTGACGTCCTTCCTGTATTTCCTTTTTCAGAGTGATGTAATTTTCATTATAGAGTCTTTCACTTCCTTAGTTGGGTTAATGCCTAAGTAGTTTTTTGATGATACTGTGAATAGCATTATTGTCCTAATCGTTGTTTCAGTGAATTCATTATTGGTGTATAAGGAAAATACTGATTTCTGTGTGTTTATTTTGTATACCACTACACCACTGAATTTGGCTATTAGTTCTAAGAGTCTTTTGGTGGAGGTTTTTGAGTCTCATTACAAAGAATTTTGTGATTTGCAAAGTTTGTATTTTGCCTTTGTCCTTTCTATTCATAACTTCTTTCTTTCTTTTTCTTGATCACTCTGGCTAAGATTTTAAGGACACCATTGAACGAGAGTGGTGATAATGCTTTTCTTTGTCATATTCTTGTCTAGAAAAGAAAGATCTTTCCCAGCTTAATATGATGTTAGCAGTAAGTTAGTCATAAGTGGTTTTTTTATCACATTGAGATAAAGGATTTCCACACTTAGCTTAGTGATCTCAAATTATGTTAGTGTTTGTTTATGTCAGAAAGACATATTCTCTTTTGATTCCAAATGATAGCTTTTCTGGATATAGTAATCTAAGTGGAAACTTATTGTATTTTAGGGCTTGAAATACAGCATTCTTTGCTCTCCTGACCCTTGCAATTTTTTTACTGAGAAATCACCTATTATTCAGACAGATCTGGCTTTACAAGAGATTTTCTCCTTCTCCTACTCTTCGTAGCTGTAATTTTCCTTTTCTGCTCTTCATGCTTGACATGTTAACTTCCAGGTGATGTGGGGAGGTACTTTTCAGGTCATGACTATTTACACTTCTAAATTCCTGCTATACCAAGATATCCACATCTTCTTAAATATGTGGAAAACTCTGCTATTATTTCACCAAATTGATTTTCTACATATTTAGCCTATATTTTGGTGCCTTCTTTTCTTTTAACAACCCACAGGTATGCAAAGGGAAGCCCACACCTCTGTGTAACTAATGTGCAGAAATAAGCATCCTTCTTGCTTTTACCAATGAGCCACTGATACTTTAGACACTCTAAACTAAAACTGAGACAAATGAGATTTAAAGTCACAAAAAATGAATTCTCATCATACAATATGATCTCCCTTCTCAGATGTATTTGACAGAGACATGGAATCCATCAGAATTCCTTCTGTTCTTGTGAAAATTTAACAAAAATAAACAGGGTGAAAATGGAGATTTTGTGAGGAGGGTGGAAATGCCCTTAAAGATAAGTAGAAACGACAACACAAATAGTTCCACTACATTCATATCTAAAATATTTCCAAAATTCTCAACATCATTCTCTGACCAACTTTTCCAAAGACTAGATCCCCAGCTGTAAAGCATACTCAGTCTTACCTCTTAATGCTCTGGAAACAAGAAAGAAAAAAGCATCTCTCTAGCTAGCTTGAATAGGGAACCTATGTCTATAGTGAAGGGGGCACCACGACAGAATTGTGATCATCATGCAGTGTTCACATGACGAGGGGGAGGAATAGATGCCTCCTGTCACCATCTGTAATTCTGTTTAAGCAAAGATGTGTCAAAAGGACATTTGAGACACCAATATAACAATGCTTCATTTTGAAGTTTTCATGTAGTGAAAAGGTGCTATTGCAAACTGAGAATTCTTATTTTAAATTTCCCAAATGATGCCTGAATGTGAAGAAATCATGCATTAATACTTCAAGTAATATGATGTTTATTCTAAACCATTTTCCACTAGTCTCATAAATTATATTACTTGTAGATTGTTACTTTCTTAAACTTTTTAACAATTAACATTTCTGTAATTTTCCTTTCTATGTATTTGTTCTCTTATTTCATCTAATTTAGAAAGGTCTAGCCTGGAATCATAGGACCTTAACTCTGATCACAGCTTTGTGATTTAAATAATATATTTTTCTTTCTTGTCACTAATTTTTCTTCATTCTGCTTAGCACCTTTTAATCCTCTAAAGATAATAGATGATGATTAATTAAATTAAAGGACAAATTTGAGAAGCTCAAACTAGACTGACATATAGATATCATTAACTTAATCATATACTTGCAAGGCTTTTGTTCGCATTTTAAAATTATACTCAGAACCTGATAATCATTGTATATGCCTCTCCTATCAGTGCAACTATTATTAATCCTGCTATTATAAGACTTCTTTTGTTCTTATGTTGTTTCATTATTTTAATTTGCAACAGGCTTTCTTTCCATTTCTTGTCTAGGCAATGATGTTTAGTATTCTTCTTTGGAAATAAAAGAGGTTTTCTATTATTTTTATGTAAACATAAAAAATAGAAAATCTCCAGAAAATTCAAATCACATCCATAAATTTGTTTAAGTCTAATCTACTAACTACGCAAGTTATTCAAGAAATATTTAAACAGGAGAGAAATGTAAAGTTAAGAAGTAAAATAATTACAAGTTATCAGTTTCTATCAGAACAAATAGCTGTCACTTAATTTTCACCTGTATCCTTGTTATTTCATATAATAGTTTAAATGAACTAGGACGGAAAACTCAGCATGATTAGTGCAACTATAATGATTTTTATTTTACAAAAAACATAATATTGCAATATAGAAGGGATCAACTTTTTTTTAAAGATCATGAGTTTTTTATAATTACTAAACCCCTAGTATCATAAGTACTCCTGCGATTCCTGATAAATAATTTATGAAGAATGAAGAGAAAGAACAGACTGGAATATGTGAGAAACTAGCAGTCTACACAAGCTCTCTGCATGCAGGTGGATGACCCCGGAAATGTCTCAGGACGACATGGCCCATGGAATATTTTAAGGCAGCAATCATTTTTGTGACCTGTGAGGAAATATCAGCACTTTGTGACCATAGTGTTCAATTGTATAATCAGGATAAGTGGACCTTATTACGACTTATGTTCTATTTAAATTAGGTCAAGAAGCTGCTTAGGTAAGCCAGAGGCACAGATGATCAGAAAGCGTTATACAATTCCACTGACCTACAGAGCAGAAGGAGCATTATCAGGAGACACTGAATAATACATTAGAAGTGTGTGTCCATGGAAATTAACATTCTACACTTCGAGTTTTAGTTTTAGAAATATGCCTAGGAACATAGCTACATAGCTTTGTAAAGTAATACATTACAATTATGAAGCATATACTCTGCTCATCACTGATTGGATTCTGTAGGGTCGTTATTAGTCACGCATTTGATGTCATTTCCTTTATTACTCTACAGCATGATTCGTATGTCATGGATATGGCTCTGTGAAAGTTGTGTGTTCTAAATCATACCCCCCAACTTGTCTTTTTTCCCAAAGTCCTAAATAAATTTCAATAAGTAAAATTTATATTGCAAAAATATGCGTTTACAAATCAAGTTGTGTGCCTGTCATTTAGATTTGTAATTTTTACAAGCCATCTTTCTTTCTCTTCTTATTTGAGAGGCAAGAATTCATTATTAAGTAGAAATATAAACCTTGGTGGTACCTTGTCATGTGGTACATTGTCATTTGGGAGTTTCAATTAGTTCATAGCCTGATTATAGATATTAATTTCTTTTTCAATTTAAACAGACTAAATTAAGTTTTTATCTTTTGCCCCCGGCAGGATCTTGAAAACTGATGAGAATAGACACACATTTTATTAAGAAGACCCTCAAAATTGTTGTACATCAAATAAACATATGTAGGTGAGTAATGACACCCTGCTACAATAGCAGCCTTGCTAATACTGGAGAATTTGGTCAACTAGCAATATTAGTTCCATTTATATGATATCTGTGTACTAGATATATATTTACAAATATGTAATGTATTGCTTTTAGTGAGACTATCAAGCTTCAAGATCATACTGGAAGCTAATCATTAAATAATACTCAAGTATAAATTCTAGTGATGATCAAACACCAAAAAGGGAAAATAACTGGATGGTGAAAAATATTTTCCCAGTATGCACTTTTATAAACCTTCTCTTATATTGCTATAGCTATGTCTTTTTCTTACTGATATCCATATCTGTATTTGATTTATTTTCATAGGAAACAGACACATTTTAGAAAAGGAAAGTGGTTTTAGGAAACCGAAGAAAATTTAAAAACCACACGGATTATCACTTCTTCAGATTGAGAAGCCTCTCCAAGCAAATGAGCTAGATGGAGCATGCTAAGGATTTGCAGCATGCCACTGGGAAGTTTGTTAGTGACACCATTTGGGGGGGGGTGAGAGAGAAACAGCTGGTGCTTTTACCTCCCTGGGTGGTCTCCAGAGACACAGGCCTCAGGCACTCCCTGCAAAGTGCCTCTCCCCCACAGGGACCTTCAGGGAAAGAGGAAATTTCTGCAGAATAATTATGATAAACCAAGAACACTTGGCCTGTCTCTAGTGAATATCATAAAGGATCATTTTGATTCCTTCAATCATAAAACCAAATAAATTATCTTGACAGTAAATTGCATTATTTATTCCTCCTGAATGTGTTTCTGAAATCTGATGAACATAGACTCATGGCACTTTTTCCCCTTTTCTTGTTCATTATTTTCTGGTAATAAAAGAAATTTTGGGGATTTAGAAAAATTGTTACCAAATTAACAGGTAAAAATTCACAAACACAACAAAACCAAAATGACTTCGTTAATATACAAGAATCATCAATATACAGTTTGCCATTTATTTAGCCTTCCAGTGTCTGAAATTCTTTGCATTATAATCTAATCACACTGTCTAAAAGGAAAACAATGGCTAATATATCTTATAAACTCAGAAATTATGATAAATACACAGAATGAAGATCATTCACCATTGAGATTCACTGTGGGTATACTGTGCATGAATCTAAGTGAAAATAAATCTAAATAAGGAAAGAAATTGTAAGAAAGTACTATCAAATTACTGAGTTTAATTTTATAAACCCAGTAATCCTGAAGGGGACAAAAACTGTCCCCTTCAGGGTTACTGGGTTTATAAAATTAAAAATAACTAGCGATCTTAAATCATAAAAGGGAAATATATATTTGGAAGCTTGAAATGGAACTTAAAAGAACTCTGTAACTCCATAAATTCTCAAATTTTGTACAGCATCCACAATATCTGTCTTCTTAATTTTGAGTTAAAGTACTGTATTTCCAGAAGACATTTCTATTGCTTTACTGCAGCTGTATTACTAGGATTAATTCACTGAGCTACTAGTGTTAATCGGAGGTAGGGGGCACAGGAACTTGGGACAGATTGGGACTCACACAGACATGGCCTTTAGATAGAACAGGGGCAGTGTGGGAAGGGGACCTAGGGACCATCTTGTCCCCCTGGGTTAAAGTGTCCAAGCAGATTTGTTCAGTGCAGAGGACATTGGATCCAACATGGAAAGCACCAAGGAACATTCTCTGTGAGACATACAAGATTTAAAATACATATTTTATCCGTTGATCTGATTAATCTTTTTTGTTTTCTTTTGTCATCGTTTTTGTTTTTTGTACCAGGGATCAAACTCAGGACCTCACATTTGCCAGGCAGGTGCTCATAACAGAGCTCTATCCTTGGCCCTGTCTTCATCTAGTTTTATACTTTATCAAAATATGATTCACTGAAATATTCTCGTTGCACTATTCTTAGCATATAGGGTTTTTTGTTGTTGTTGTTGTTTTCCTTCTTTTGGTACTGGGAACTGAACTCACGACCTTATGCTTGCCACGCAGGTACTGTACCACTGAGCTATATCCCCAGCCCCTAGTCGGGTTATTTTTAATCAGAGACATTTCACTGCTGCCAGACAATTATTTTTGTTTGCAAGACTGTGCATGAATACGGTTTTTTGTCTGCCTGTTTTGTATTCCTTTTCCTAGACCACTCTCCTCAGCATTCCCTTTGTGCTTCTGGTAAGCTAGAGTCACTTTTCTAGATAACTCCTCTGTTTATGCTTAGATAGAATATGCTTAGAACAGCTCACCTTTCTCTCAAAAGTCTTTTCAAAGTTTACAGAATATGATGATTTCTTTTTAATTGACAGACTCATCCTTGTTAAATTCTATACTTATACAAAAATATACTTAAATATATTTTTGCTTTCAAAATATATTTTTGATATGGAGTTTACAACAGGAGCTGTAAATTATATTATGAGTTTTTTTTCATGTTTTAGAAAAGTAGTTATTGTATCTTTTTGAAGAAATAAAAGAATTTACATGATTGTTCACTAGCATTTGAAAATACATGCTATCCATTTTGAGGAAAGAACTGCCAAATTATGAATACATTTCCTGATAGAATAATATGTTTTTATGCTTAATTAACTTGGCACTCTAAAGTATCATATTTATATTTTAAATGTATGTCTTATAAAATATTTTTCCTTAAAATTAATATTCTGCTCACATTATTTCCTTGAATTTTCTTTGTGCGTGAAAGATGTTGTACAGTATCTGTTCTATCATTTTGGCACTATGATGATTTTGGAGATAATGTAAAACTTTTACAAAAGCAGTATAGAAAATATACAGGATGATTAAATGAACACCCACACATACACGCACGCGCGCTCACACACACACACACACACGCACATGCACGCATACTCCCAGGAGAAAACATATTCAATTGATGAGACAATCATGCTTACGTAAATTGCATTACTACATCCTGCCAGGGCCTAAATTATTTGCTAAAGGAATACTTCCAGACAATGACATCATTCTATGGATGTGTGTCCCCGTTATATGGAAGTTTAATGCTATATCTAAAAGCAAATTCAACTGATCTATTGTCCCCAAAACATCTCGCTACCACTTAAGAATGACTAAAATGTCTTTACAAAATGGTACACGTATATTTTTGTCATTTGAAAAGAATAAAGTCTCATGAATGTATTTCATACCTCAAATTTATATTTCTGCAGCCTAAGAAACTTCTAAAATAAAACTTAGCACAGCAAGGACATCGTAGTTCTAAGAAATATGCTGAATGCAACCCAGAGAAAAAATATTTCAAACGACATTCATTTTCATTTAACTCTGTTTCTAAAATTTCTATATGAGATGCTATTTCCCCTAACTGAAATATTCAGTGTAATCTTTGATATTTATTTGATGGTGATTCATTAACTTCTTGTAAAGGACTTGGATCTAGTTAGTGTAAGTTCATGACCTTACAGCAAATTCAGTAAGTCAAAGAAGACAGACTCTTTCTGCTATAAATAGTGAAGGTAACAAATCTACTATCCTTCACCAAAGAGAGGAAAAGTTATTCAGACCCTTTGCAGCTGTCTGAAAATTGTATAAATGCCTTTAACATTAATGTGCTTTCCTTACTTTTAGTATTCCTTGGAGAACTTAATACCAGAGATCAGTTCCGCTGCTTCTAAAATGAAACACAATCACATTAAATGTTGTATAAAAGTATGGTTTTTTTTTGCCTTCCTTTTCTTTTTGGTACAATAAGAAGGCAAACTGTAGCATGCAAACTTACTAAAACATAAAGACAGTCGCCAACATAAGAGAACTGGATATGAATAGTGATTATATTATTATGGGGCTATGTTGTCTTAAGAATATTTCTATAGGAAAGTGATCATATAATACATACAACAGCATAATACATGCCTGATTAGTGTGCATTAGTGAAATAGTAAATGAATGAACAGTTCAAATTAATGTAAACCAGAGGATATAGTTTATAATTATTACTTTGATACTTGCTGAAAGGTTTGAATCATCAATATAATTACCTCTGTTTTTCATTTTGTCTTTGTGGTGTCTGGTTGGTTTTCCCAGTTTATTCTAAACCTTAACATAGACAAATACTAGATAAATAAGGTATTAGTCTGCTTATTTAGACAGATTTTTCTACCACTTTGACAAAATACCCCAGACACACAACTTGAAGAGAAAAGGTTTAATTTAGCTCATACGTTAAGTGAGTGAAATCCGGTCTTCTGGCTACGAGGCAGAAAACCATGGAGAAAGTATGCGATCGAATAAGGACACTTGGTTCATGATACCTTGGGAAAAAAGCACAGAAACAACACCAGTGAAAAAGAAGCCAGGGACCAGGTAGAGCGTCCAAGACCAAGTCTGCATGACCCAAACAGACACACAGACAAGTCTATTTCACTAATCTTTTTAGAGTCTCTCAAACCACCCAATTAAGTTTAACCACTGTATTTCACTCCATGTTAACTTAATAATAAAACAAATCTATTTAAATCACACTTAATCTCCAAGAGAAAGCAAAAATAGCTTAATAATTCCAACAAACACACTACATCTATCCTGGGTACAGTCAAACACAGTAACCCAGTACCCAAAGTCTGAAAAGTTCCAAATTTTTCAAAAAGTTCAACTCAATATCTGATTTTAGACTCAAGGCAAATTCTCATCTGTAAACTTTTGTAAACACCTAAAACAACTTACATTCTCCAAAGGTTCAGTGTCACAGAGTAAATATTCCCATTCCAAGAAGAAGTGATGGGGGATAGAGAACAACTGGACCAATGAAGGACCAAACCTGAGAAAGGCAAATATTAAGTTCTGTAGCTCTACGTCCAACGTACGCTGGTGAAATGTGCATTCCAGAGAGCTTGGAGCCCCTACTCCTATGTCCTTGGTTGTTGTAGCTCACAAAACCTCTCTCCTGGACTCTGTTCCTTGTCTCTGTACAAAACCTGAAACTTTCATTAGCAGACATTCCATGTTCTCAGCATTTCTCATATACTGGGATCTCTACTGCACTTTCTACTTCATGCCTACAGCTTCATGCACTACCCACTCAGAGGCTTCTTGCCTGGCTCAGAGGTCTTGCTACAAAATCAGAGCAGAAGCCTCACTGAGCTCACAGCTCTTGCATTTTTGAATACCAATAAAAGCAACAAGGGCAAAATCAAAACCTGCTTACAGTGTACACAGTAGCCACGGTCCCTTGGGCCATGGGGGCAGCAGCCTCTGAGTGCCTGGATGGCAGAGGACTGAGAGGGATTCCACAGCACACGTTCCCTGGAGGGCCCACATGAAGATGCAGGTCTGGAGCCTCCCTACTGAGCCTGGGATGGCCGGAAGTTTGCTGATTCCTGAGGTATCCTCAAAGAACCTTCTATGTTCCTGTAAAAAGTGCTCGATTTCTTTTTAATGGTGTTTATCCTTCAGTAACCATACCCTCTTTGTCCCCAAATCTGCATGAGTATTTCTGAGCCAAAATTTAAGTTTTTCAAATACTTCTGCTCTACATTTTTGCCCCAAATTTTTACTACACATCTGATTAAAAGCAGCCAACAGTACTTAAGCATCATTGGTCTCTCTTGAAATTTTTTCTGCCAGCTCAGCTAGCCCACATCCCTTGACGTCAGCCTCCTCCTTCAGGACAAAGGCAAAACATAGAGATTTGTGTTTTGTCAGAGTGTGGCATACACTTGTTCTAGTCCGATTGTCAGTGAAGTCCTTGCTCCCAGATAAAATTCCTTCATCCCAGATTTTATTCTCCTCATTCTGCTACAGAATTATGGTCTTCTGAGCTCTAACTGGAATCAGCCAGCAGGCTCTCTGCCTAAAGTATCTAGGACGATTCTATTCCTCATTGTTAAACTGTTCTCTATGCTTCCTGCAAACCATTTCCAAAGGCTTCTAAGTCAAATAGTACAGTCACAGCAAAACACACTTCCCTGGTACAACTTTACCAGGGAGGAATGATTTCTGAGACTCAAAGTTTAAAAGAGGAGAGATTTAACTCAGATGATGGTATCAAGATAAGAGGTTGTGGTTAGTAGCTCCAAGTCAGAAGGATTGTGGTAGGAGGATGTGTCCAAGCAGATAGTTTGTACATGTGGGCCAGAAGAGAAGGGGAGTGGAATGGGAGTGAGGGGTGAATTACCAGACATAGTACCCAGGTTCTCATCTCCATGAACCACAGACACACTCAGAAATGTGCTTCACTAATTCTCTTAAGGTTCCTAAGTCAAGTTGACAAAATTAACTTAGCCACTGGTAGAGTCATAGAGTGATAGATGTAGATACATAATGTGCCAAACATTCATTTAGCAACTCAAGAGTATTTCTTGACTGCTACCATGTTCCACGAGCAATATGGGAGACACTGGACTTACATATGCAACTGATTTAATTAGCATTGTTAACGGGGTCACTTTTTAGTCTATATCTAAAAATAGTGCTAGCATAGATAATTAGAAATTATCTGTAAAACATAGTATATTAATTTATGAATAAAGATTTTAATGAATTTATTTCAAATTGAAGAGAGTATTCCATGTTTAAGCAATACTTTCAATTTATAAGACAAAGAAAATAATGTATTCCAAATTTTATATGTGAACACTCTATTAACATTTTACAAATGTAAATTACAACAGTTTAATTTCTATTGCTCACTAAACTACAATTCCACCCACCAATAAGAAATTTCCTTACATTATTTTCTACCTTTCTCCCACATGGTTAGTGATAAACACTTATTTTACGTATTTTTTCCTAATACTAGAAAACAATTATGTCACCATATATACCTCTTTATTTACAACGTGAGCATTGACAGCATTACCAAATTATACTTGATGTTTTCAAAAGACTATAGGATACATTGGTTGATATTGTGCTACAGTTGCCCAGATAATTATAGCACGAGGAGAGAGAATTCATTGATTGTCACTGATAAACAGGTGCTTCTCTAAACTGGAATCCTCAAAACAATTCAGATGAAACATAATGGTACCTCTTATAAATACATGAATTGAGGGTCCAGTGATGTAAGTACTAGTACTAGTATTAATAAGAAATAATGAGATTTAACACCCAGAATTGAACCCGATAATATGGAAGCAATTCTTTGTATTCTCTGGTGTTTTCCACTGATAGTTCCTAGGTGTAGCATAACCTCCTGAACTTTGTGTGCAGAAAGGTGGAACATATATTATATAAATGGGTATGACGAGTAAACAAGGAGTGGAGCTATGTGGGATTAATAATAAATTCCAATTTATATTGATAGTAGGTACCAAGAAAATGACTAATTGGAGCAATTCTAAGGTATGAACTCCAGGGATATTACTCCAGTAATATGAACTCCAGTCCATATTAATGAAAATTACTTAAGTTTAAGTATATTAACGTTTGAGAAAGAGAACACAGATCGGTCTACCAAAGGGTTGAGTGTATCTCAGTTAGAAGTTCCAGGCAATGTTTAAAATACTTAAAAAGAAGAAGAAAATCAAGTTCAGTTCTTTAGCTGGACTCCCTGAGTCTTTTAGAGTCTGAACATTTAGGTTTGCTGGTTACAATGCCAACAGTTCCCCAGGGAGTAAGTGATTAAGGGAGAACAAAAAATAATCCATTTATTCTTCACAATTAGAAATAAATCATCTGTGGAGGGAAGAATAAAAATAGTCAAAACAGTCATGCATTGTCAAAAGAGCTTCTAGGCATATATAGTATAGGTAGTAATCTATAAAACATGGGATTTTAAAGTCATGTATTCATCACAGTATACACTAATTTACTGTTGGAAAGAAACTAATGTTCATTCTGTAGTCTCATAATAAAATATTTAAAGGCAGAAATAAAGATACAAGTCATAACAACAGAAAGATATTAGAGCAAAACAATAAAAATAAAATTTAAAAAAACAATAAAATGCTTACAAATTTTTCACTCTAGAGAACCAGGAAAAATGTGACTGTGATTTATAAATTTTGAAAATCTGAGACTGAATTCATAGATACTGTCCCTAAAGTGGTCCAATATTTTAAAATGGAAGATCTGAAATAATAAGCTATAGATAAAGTCAAGCAAAGATAATTTTATTTTATTTTTTTAAATTTTTTTATTTTGAAGGTAGTAAAAATACAACAGAGCAAGGCCAACTGAGGCACTGCAGTGACTTTGGTACAGAACTTCACAGCAGGTTACCAGGATAACAGTAATAGGTTCCATAGTATATCTCATTATCTTCACAATAGTTGTCTAGTCAATGAAGTATAGCAAAATCAAACCAAAGGCAGAACATTATAAAATCAATCAAAAGAGAATACTGAATAGAGTAAAGCAATTAATCATAATGAAAACAACACTTGCTTTCAAAGAGAAGTTAGAGGAGACCCCCCCATATTTGCTATGTTGCATATAGTCATCCTACCAAGAGCTGCTCAGACCTCTGTCCCCAGTTGCTAATGGGGGGGTATTTGATTTCAAGCCCATGTGCCAGTAGGGTCAATAGACACTACTGGGTCTTCTCCTGGCTCACACCAGAGGAAAATGCTTACCAAAAGGGCGGGCGAATTGCTTCTTTGTGCAGCCTCCTGGGTTCTGCCATGGCAATGGGGCAAATAAGCAAAGAAAATTTTAATACACCATGAAGAAAAGTATTAAGCATAGTATTGTATTTTGTGTTACTATAATGCAATAGCTCAGGTTGACTTCTTTGGATTGGGTGGAGGTCTCGAGTTAGATGGTACATGGAAGTAGTTCACGCAGAAGAGAGAGCTCACAGGTAAAGATGAGAACCTCAGATTTCAGGATCTCCCACACACACTCTTGTGATAAAAGACTCAGAATCACTTGGAACCCACCTTAATCACTATGTAGGGCAAGCCTTCAATCAGTTAAGCATTTCCCACTACCTCTGAAAGGTTGCAGTGTCTTTCAACATCTCCACCCTGGGGACCAGGATCCCAACCCATGAACCTCTAGGGACACATTCCAAACATATCCCAACCACAAAACCAGTGATGACAATGCACTGGTGAATGTAAGTTCAGAATGCATTATTCCTCGATGGATACCGAACACAATTACTTGGATGGGTTGTGTAACAGCACAAGGCTATGTAGAAAGCTAAATTCCAGATATCAATGATGTAGGCTTCATTCTAGTTTACCCCAACATCTGAGTATGAGCTCACAGGATCAGAAAAATCAGATTATGAAGAAATCAGAAACTTGATACAAATATATTCCTTAATCTGTTGAATTATGTGCAAATGCATTGGGGAAAAATTAATCTTGGTGAATTTAATAATCTAACATACTTACCAGAAAAATATAGAAATATTAATAAATCTGAGAATTTGACCATAGTTACTCATTGCACACAATCTATTAACAATGCCCCAAAGATAAAAAGCCATGATTATTCTCAGCCACCATTTTCCAACTTTATTATCAAACTTAAATGAAACAAAATAATTCTAGAGGAAAAAAGAACCTAAAAACAATTAGAAACATCTGGCTGCATTCAAAGGTAGGTGATTGTTTTTACTGAAGAAAATTTTATGTTAAATTTTAATTAACATCAGCTTTCATCTTATTACCCACATACAATCCTCATGAACTATTTACTTGTTAAATTATGTTTTTTATGTTCAAAAGATCAAAAGGAGACTTATGCGCTTCTCTGAATTTCTTTTGTGTGCATGTCATAATTAACTTGTAAAATAATGTCACTTTGTGCTTGATATTAGTTGAATTTACAGTGATTACTGATTTTTAAACAAGGAAAAGGCCATTGTTACTATTGAACAATTTGCCTATTATACCAAAGTAATAAATTGATTATAAAAAATTTATCTAGTATGATAGTCTAATGAGACTAAATATACGCAAAAATTTGTGTATCCTCCATAGTCTTTGGTCCTAACAAATATTACATTTATCTTTTCTCAAGTTCATCTTAACATTTTGCCATCCAAAGCCAAAAAAAAAAAAAAAACTAGTTTTATTTGAAGGATGAAAGAGGATGTTCACAAGTTTGAGCCTTGCTTGAGAGACTCATTGAGACCTCATCTCAAAATAAAAACCAAAGACCCTAACTGTAGCCACCAGTATTATGAGGAAAAGAATGACACAGACCCACTGCCTCTGAGTTTTGTAAAACTTCTTTGCAAAATAGCATCAATTTATTAAATTAAATTGACAACTCCATTTAAATTGTGGCATCAGTCAGTACAGAGATTTCAAATTTTATAGCTAAGAAGTAATTGTTGTATCTGATGCACTCGCATACTTTGCTTCACCAGGCAATGAGATCTAAGCGATATGCAGCTGCCATGCTCCTCTGGACCTGTTTACAGCTCTGGTTCCTACTGTTATATTTTGTATTTTTTATAACAATGGAATAAGTCTTTCAATTTTACTTTTTATGCATTTTCTTTCTTCTATTAAGCAGAACAATTTAAGTTACTGATAGTTTTTTGAAAGTTTATCATGCGAATCAAGCTGTAGTATTAGATAACAAGGAAATTCAAACTGAAAAGACTATTGCTGAACATCAGCTTTAATAAAGGAACAACTTAAGCTTGGATAACAAATACAGAAACTAAATTGAAAAAAATTTCTCCCTCTCTCAACCTCTCTTTTTCCTGGTCTCAATCTCTCTCTCATTCATACATAAACAATATACTGGCCAGGTTGTGTCAAATTCAGGGATAGGTGGGCACCTTCATCCCAGCTACCATGAAGTTGTTATTTTACATATTTAAACTACATTATCCCAACATCTATATGAGTCTACAAGAGGAAGAATACATGGAAAGCTACAGGAAAGCATTATCTTTTACAAGGGAAAATTAACAAGTCATTTATATTTATTTCTCTCTACCTTGAATATAGCCACAGAATTAAAGGTACACATAGCGGTAAAGAAAATTATTAAGTGATTAAAATAAGCAACATGCCCAGCTAAAGGGGAGGGGCATGATGTTTATGTTTCCTTAGAGAAGAAGGACGTGGATACTGAAGTAGAATTACCCTCACTGCCGTCACCTGTCTCCCTGATGTTTTAAGTTCCTCCTTTAGGATCTATGCATGATATCCAAGTGACAAATCATTTTGTGGAAAGTCTTTAATTGCATAAATAGACAGAGTCTGGCATTCCAGTACCACTGACCGGTAGCTGAAATCCTTGTCAAGTTACTTAAGGTTTGAGAGTTGCTATACCCTCACCAAGAACTTCCTGTGAGTGTCTAACTCAGGGCTTTCTTGACTTAGACACGATTCTGTGAAGCAGCACTGCACATGACAGTCAAGGACATCAAATGGCATTACTAAAGAAGCAACTGTTCATTGTTCTCAATCTACTTTTGGCAGCTGGCCGATTGAACCCAGGACTTTGTGCATAGTAAGCCCTCTCTGTACCCCTGAGCTATGCACCCAGCTTCTACGCAAAACCGTTACATATGTTCCAGGACAGCTGCTACCTATGAGAAACAAAGATCAGAAAGAACTTCTCAGCTGAAGGCAAACAGCCTAACTATGAACGTAGTTCTCTTCCAATTAAACAGTCAGAGTGCGATAGTGCAGACTAGGGACTAAAGGCTGGCTCACTCCTCTGATGGTACACAATCCACTAAGTCATTTCTGCTTGGAAAGCAGTGCTTTTAAGTGAATTTCTGGTTTTTTTCATTAATATTTGTTTTGGTTCTAATAATAAATAATGGAAGAGATGAAAGAAAGATTGTCAGGTGGGAGTTACCTGCAGAATATATACTGGAATGGTTTTCTCCTGATGTGGCTCTTAGTTGCTATGGAGACAATCTGTTTGAGCATTTAATGACAAAATAGGGTGTCTTAATTTTCTCCTCTTTGAGTAACAGAAATTCTAATTTTAGTAGGCAAAATTATGTCTATAATTTACTTTAGAAATTTGTTGACAGTCTAAAGCTTGAAACACAAATCATAATTTTATGAGGTCTTCAAAATATAATTTTAATTCAAAATTTATTTGGTTAAAATTGATTATAAAATTGCCGCAAAATATTTCATAACCAAGCATTTATCTCGTGAATAGGATTATAATTAATTTTAAATGCTTAAATCATTTAATCAACTATTATTTTTAAATGTATATTTGGATGCAATGTGCATGCGTATGATCACTCACCAGACCGATGTCTGGTAGAGAGTACTGACAAAAGACAGACTTGCCTGAAGCCATCGAAAGTGCTTTTTGAGGTAAACACTGACTGTATCCTCAGTTTTATAAATCATTGTTCAAATCACTTCGAACTAATTTTCTCATTTATAAGGTTTTTGATTTGATGATATGCAGTGCTATTCTGAGGTGTTCATTTTGGCTGCTCTGAAGAACGTGCTCTTCGTGGGCATGATCATGTGGGAAATTACACTGCTCAGCAGTATTATTTTGCTGATCCTATTATTAGTTATGTACCACCAAGTGGGTAAAGCTGAGGGAAAAAATGAGAAAAAAATTTAAATCAGAAAAGTTGCAATCAGTCCAAATGTCATTGCAATTAGAGCTTAGAATTAAAATCCTTCCAGTCATCAAAATCATGGCTCGTTCTCTATTTTGAAATGCCTAACCCCATGTGGACAACCTGGTTTTGATGTCAGCTTGTGCTCTCCAATGCCGCCTGTTTTGCCTTCCTTCAAAACAAGAGTGTCACTCTAATCACAATTCTGCCCCTAGCAACCTTACTTCATCTCCTGCCTCATTGATAAGATTATCAAGTCTGGTCATGCATTCTTGCTATTGATGTCCTTTTGATTGGCATTCTTACCCTTCCACAGTGTAATTTTCTTTCTCCTAAATACCATTTAAATTCACTAGAATGAGACAGCTGGTGTATATTATCAGTCAGATTCTCTAACTTTCAAGTCATATATACTGTTTGGAGCTAAATTTCGTTAGTTTTTAAGTGAGTACATCAATTATACTGGATTTGGTCTGTTACTGCTGCTATAATGAAGAACAGAGGTGGGTTATAAACAGCAGAAATTTATTTCTTATAGTTCTGGGGCCCAGAAAATTGAAAATCAAGGAGCCTGGGGATTGCGTTTCAGGTCAGCGTTCTGGGCTTCCGAGGTGGCCAGTTACTGTGCTCTCATGTGGTGGAAAAGCAGAAGAGATGACATGTTCACTGCCTGGTGACAGATGAGATAAAAGGGCCATGCAGCTTTTTAACTTTTTTTTAAGGGTATTAACTTAATTCAAGGGTTTGGAAACGTACATTAATTATTCTCTAAAGGCACCAATGCTCACTGCCACGCTGAGGTCTGAGTGTCAGCACAGATTTTCTAATAACAAAAACAAACAGTAGCACTGCTTATGTGGGGGCTCCTAGAGAGACCAAGGTGCTCACTACATTACACCAGACGTGGTGAGCAGTCCGTGGATTATTGTATTCCCGTACAGGAAGTCTTTCTAAATCCCAGTAAAAACAAAAACTATGAGGACTGTTTTCACATGACCAGTGTCCTCACAAGAACAAATAATACTAATTTTAAACCTCCTAAAAATCAGGACTAAACTTCATATATTCTGGTGAGCATTAAGTTAATCTTCATCATGCCGATCTACTCCTGTAGTGAGTATAAAGTTGCTCCCCAGAATATTCTTCACCACAAAGTGTTGTTAATTTCCAATGTACCAGTAGTAATAGTAATCAGGACTATCAGAAAAGTGTGCACCAGTTCACCTAAAGCAATCTGAGGCAGAAAAACATAGAAAAAGAAAGTAGATCCTGATTGGACATACATAAAATAAGGAATAAAACAGATTTTCTACCAATAAATGTGTTTATGGATATGGGTCTCACAAACCTCTGTGAATTTGCTCTCTGTTAAAAGCAATAAAAATTTCTAGCAAATACATCAAAATCAATGACTTCAGAACTATAGATGTCAGTCAAATCCAGAGAACAATCTAAATGTATTTCTTCAAGAAACACTACTGAGCCTCTGAGGACAGCAAGGCTTTGATCTTGGGGTTACACCAGTCCCCTATGTCTCTGCTGCTGCAAAGGTGACAGCCAGCAGCTTGCAAAAATCAAAATTATTTCTAAGACAAAATGAAGTGCTGATATTTTACATTTACATATTGCTATTTACAATAATATGAAGAATTTAAAAATGAGGAATGTGTAGGAAGATTAAAATACATTTATACTAAATATTATAAAACATTACTGGGAGAAAAATAAAGAAAATTTGAATAAACAGAGAGATATACCATGTTCATGAATTAGAAGAATCTGAAGATGGCATTTCTCTGCAAACTAATTTATGGATTCTTTGCATTAACAATCAAAATATGGAAAGATTTTTGCTTCAGATACACAGATTAGTCTTTGAAGCTCTTATGGTGAGTCAGTATAACTCAGTCAAATTAATATTAAAATACATGATACAACATTGTAAAAGACAAGACAGTGTCTTGGTAGTTTCAAAATCAAAGCATGGAACCTAACACAGTATGAAAAACAGACACCATGCATATGGATGTCATGGTTTATGTCGGTGGCCCCCAGGCCTCATGCATTTGCATTGTACATTTGTGATTGGTTCATTGTCTAGTGCTTGGATTGGTGGTGTCAGTGCTGCACCCTCCTAGGGGTGGAGACAGGATGTGACGTAATGTCAGGAAGAAGGTGTGTCTCTCTTGCGGGTTTCCACTTGCTATTTTCAGCCGCCATGAACTGCGGCCCCGCCCTGCCATCCTGCCTTGGAGCCAACTGAGTATGGACTAAAATCTCCAAAACTGTAAGAAATAAACCTTTTCTTTCCCAACTTTGGGCATCAGGTATTTTGTCTCAGCGCTAAGTAAAAAGTAACCAAGACAATGGATAACAATTTTTTAAAAGTGTAAAATAATTAAACAGATAAAGAGTAGTGTTTTCAATTAATGGTCAACTAAAGAGAGAACATTTCTATGAAAATAATGAAAATGTTTGCTCCCCAGTTTGTATCATACAAGCAGGTAAATCATGGCTTTAAATAAAAAATGATAACATATCTAAAGTAAAATTTAACAGGAACCATTGTCAACACAGAAACTTCTCAGGAAGAGAATTTTTAAAAATGATTAGAAAGAAAATAATGATTGATAAGTATGTGAAAACCCTTATAAATCATGTAATTGATTAGAGACCTTTTTCAAGGTTTATGAGACCCCTATAATGTAGTAATACACAGTAAATTCCATAAAAATATTTGCAAATATTTCCACCATCCCACAAGAAGACACTCAATAGAACGCAAATACTCTAAAAGTTATTTTATGCTCTATTAGTCAATATAAACATGTAAATGAAGATATATTCTGTACAGTTGTTACAGGTAGAATTAACCAATCATAGAGCCTAATGCATTTTTTTGTTATTTTGTAGGAATATGCATGGGAACACGCATGTTTATTGGTATAACAATAACCTACGTTTATTGTTTAGTCTGTTTCTACTGGAAACATTGTTAGTTTTAATATTAGGAGTTTTATTACATGAAACAATGCGTGCTTAACAGAAAAAAATTTAAAAATAAAGTGCTGCATTTTTAATATTTATTGTTTATAAAAAAAAGCATCAGAAATTTCAACATTGACCGGTTTTTAGTGAGCAAAGTCCAAAAATCACAATAGAAATAAATTCCTGTGAGAACTACAGTGAAAATACAAATAGCACTCTACCAAAAATTCTTTATTTTAATTATCACACCTGTGTCTTCACACAGGACAACTGGTCATCCATAGACACTATCCCTTCCAGTGACCGCACATATGATGCTTTCCTGGGCTTTTTCTAAGATGTACTTAACATGTGGCTGGGATTGCTGTCTTCTCAGGAGGTTCTTATTACATTATGCAATGTGTAGTTACCAGGAGCAAAACAAAAAGTGTTCACTTCTCAATATATATTGAGTGTTTAGAATAAACATCAACATTTTCAAATCAGCTTTGTACTTGCTTACAAAACCTAAGAGATAATGCCAGAAATAAAAACCTACATGAGATGCAATGTAAGCACAAACAAAAGTCTACCACAGAACGACTCTTTCCTTCACCTGTCACAGCCAAGGCAGTCATCACACACGTTACCTGCATGTTCCCTGCACACAGTTCACTTACACCGACAGCTTTCCTATGTTTGCAGGCAATTCTTATCACCTCTCTTCCTGTTTTGTCAGAAGCTTCCTATTATGTTGTATAGTGTGCACTTACCAGGAAAATAAGATATCAATAAAAAATATCAGATACATAATGAATACTTAGATATCAACGTTTTCACATCAGCTATCTACTTGCTTACAAAACTTAAGGAGATAACATCAGAAATAAAAACCTACATGAACTACGATGAAAATGCCAATAGAATTCTACAAGAAAACTAAGCTGTGCTTCAAATGTCTTACACGACGAAGTCTTAAACACGAAAATTGCATATTTCATACACAAATATCACTTACACTGATAGCGCATATATGCAGTTTCCCTGTCATTTCCGTAGGATTCAACTGCTATATTTTTGTTCTCCTGTCCTAGAAGGTCTTTGGAATTCTGACATTCCCTGTTTACCTGGCAGCTTATCAGTGTGGCCTACAATTGTTTGGCATAGTTTTTCCTCTTCTTTAAATGAATCGTCATGAGTTCCAGTTCTAACCCTCAAAGAAAAGTTCTCTGTGGTATTTTGCCCTTGTTGTTTTCTTTGTAAATTATCAAGTTATTTATGACACACATCTTTAAGACTGAGTAAAACACAACCATTGGACAGTCCTTTGCATTTGACTTGACATCATAGACACTGCTTAAGTCAGCGGCAACGTGTACTTTGCCTTTGGTTTTATCTTAGAGAGTTTCCATCTGAGGCTTCCATCTTGTCAATGCTTCTCTATCAATATTTCCATCATAGTGCAGTGTTGACATCAGCAGTACCAGTTTGCTTTTCTTTGCCATATATGAGACCAATGTAATTTTTTTCTGAAATTAAAATATTGCACTATACAATTCTCTGTTTTGAAATTGCAGCATTTCATTTGGAACTTCTGCTTTGCTCCTGCTGACAGTTTGTGCTGGTCAATTTGTGTTCTGCTAGAAAAAGTGACAACATTTGGAAACTGTCATGACAATTGTCAAATGTCACATTACAATTAATTTGCGAGAGGGGAACAAGTCTGTTCACAACATCATTTGATTTATTCCTATATATAAAGACCTGGTGGATGAGTTCCAGGATAAATGCCTATATTGAAAGCATAACAAATCTTCTCACCTACAATGGTATATATTTTTATGTCACATTTTGACTTACCGTTTTCCTAAAAGTGTTTGCAATCACCATGAGAAATCCCTGCTAAATAAAGCAGATCTATGAATACTTTCAGTTAAGCTACTGAAGTATTATAATAAATTCATTTTTGAACATGACTAGTGGTGCATAGAGAATGTTTTACTTCATTTCAGTATGTGTATTTCAGCTCCTTATAGCATTTTGTCCGTTACAATTTCCAACATCCAATGGCAATACTGGCATTTTGTCAAAATGTTTCACCTCTGCCAAGACCCTTACTACATTTTCAGGCATAGTTCTAACATTGGATTGCTCCATTTGGTTGAGTGGCCATTTTGCAATTTTCAGCTTGCTCAGATAGGTACTTATATTGCTGTTTTATTTCTTATGAATCAAGGAGGTGTGTATTCCCTGTACTGTGTATGTTGATTCTTGTTCTATTCCACTGTTACAGGAACTTTTGCTGACATGGCCAAGGTCAGTGCCATCCTCCTCCTCCTCATCACTCTTTTGTTATAGAAACTTGCATCTTACTATTATGGATAATCTATATATCCATGCATGAGTAATCTAACATTTCGTTTTTTACCTGCTCCAAAACCTACCAATCTGGTTTTTTCATGTGCCATTGTACCAAATTGGGCTACTTCTACCAGAAAACTCAAAATAAATATTTCCTTTTGCACAAATCCAGGTGTGGTTTGGGTCTATTAGACCCTCTATGATGCTCAGTTAGTCCTATGCAAAAGCTGCCCCACAGAGGACAATCTGAGTGCAAATCCTGGTTTGCCCTTTGCACACATACACTCACCTTGCTTTTTGCTGTACCAAGTGAGTAACACAAAGATTGCTTCCACCATCCCTCTAAAGTTACTGAGATGTACAGCTGACTTCTTTTGTACTAAAGTAAAAATTTGCAGTAGAAAATCAAGAGGTGACACCCTGTTATGCATGGAAGGATAATCAGAAAATAACTGAATTTAAGATAGTTAACTTAAGTGGAAAAAAGAGTAAATACTACAATACCAGCATGTTTAATAGAAGGCTCATGATAAATTTCTCACTTTTGAAAATGTAAAAAATTCTATTTCTTTTAAATCTTCTATATGACAGTTTATTACATGTCATCAAACTAATTGAAACAAATTATTTATGTTCACCTAGAATGCATTTCTTTCGCTTATGAATTTTTCAGGAATCATTATCTAGATTGACATTGCCTAAATCCCCCCTCAGTGCAAAAAAGCTGCGTAATTATACAATGTTTCTTGAGCCTCGTCCATGGAGACAGAGTACCTGTAATTGCCTGGTGATATACTTGTTAAAAAAAACAATGCTAAATGTGAATGAAGACTTGTGAATATGTAATTTCGAAATTAAAACTGCTACAGTTTTTAAATTAACTTTATAGGATACAATTCAAAAATTATATGAGACACACATAGCCAGGCACACTAATAAATGGCTATTATGCTAGGACTGAGTTGAAAGTAAAATCTATAATACTCTGTGTTCTTACCACACAACTTGTTTAAAATGCAGTGGACTGAAGATCTTCTATAGAAAAACTTGTGCAATCTTTATGAACCAATGTTTCAACTTGGAAATGTGAGTTTGTCATATTGTTGCTGTGGTGTCCAGTGATTCCAGGCTCTTTCTGCATCACCCAAAGAATTGGTGAGGATGAGTGATGAACAGTTAAGAACACACATTTACTTACATGGAAGGGAGAAAAGGGAAGACTGAAGAAGGTATGGAAGAAGAGACACATTTTCTTTCACGACACACTACGGAATCAGGAGGGCAAGAGACCAGCAAGATCACAGCTGTGGAGAAGCCAAAGGCCCCAGCTCGTGTGTCCTCTCAGGTCTTCCCTGTTGAAAGTTGATCTGTCCATCCTCTCTGCTGTGAGTGACAGGTTGTATCTGTTTTAGATCAGGTCACAAGCATTCATGGTTGACAAGTTATATCCTGTTTTCCAGCCAACCTGCCTTGACCTAATCTTCTACCTCAAAAGTCAAAGAAAGATTAGGTTTATACCAGTTATGTGTGATGTATTATTTGTTTCCTCCCTCTCTCTTTATCCATACCTATGTGGGGTTTTTTTGTTTATTTGTTTGTTTGTTTTCTGAAAATTTGGCTGCTATACTTTACTGTCTATTTTTCCTTTTGAGCCCGTGGTATCTGGGTAAGTGTTTATATCACAGGCCAAAATGTCCACTTTCCCCTTGGCAACTCAGGAGTGCAGAGGACTCTGAAGAGGGATGAGCCATATTTTCAAAACGCACTGTTGTTCTGTCCTGGTGGGCACATTTTTATCAACTCAGATCCACGATCCGTGGTTCTGTCTCCCTCAGCAGAAGCTCAGAAGCCAGATGTCAGAGACTGTGGACTCTTTGGAGTGCCAGGGGTAGAAGAGAAACTGAAAATTCCATAGACACAGGTGAGACTTCTGCAGTTTTTCTAATTTTTTACAAATTTTCCACAAAATGATATGAGGCTCTTTGTGTCAATATTTGAATTGGCCTTGAACCTCTCTTTCTGCCTCTTTGGTTTTTGTAGATGTGAGCCTGAGACTTATGCTGGTTTCTGCATCACTCAAAGCCAGGTATCTGCAGTCTCCCTAGTGTAAGAAATTCTAAGAGTACATAAGATTTTATGGTAACCATGGTTCCCCATTATATTGCTTTGAAGTCTTATAATATTTTCATTCATTGGTTGGAATGGTTTTAATCTGTTTTGTTTGATTTTATTATTTGTGATGGTATAAACAGCTACTTTGAAGAAAACAAGACATTATGGCAGCCATTGCTGATTTAATACCATCTTGCTTTGAAGTCCTACCATGAGTTTGTTCTTTTGTTTCCATTGGTTCTACTATGTTGTGTCTTATTGGATTTTGATATGTATGATGGTATAAACAAATTTTTTAAGGAAAATGAGATATTATAGTAGCCATTGTTCATTATTGGTTATTTGGTTTGGAATGTCCTGTAATACTTTCATTCTCTTGAATGGTTTTATCCTATTTTATTATGTTTGCTACTATTGTGTGTGAAGGTAAACTCAACTATTTCAAAGAAAAGAGACATTACAGTAGCTACTGTTGATATGTGGTTTTCTTGTCATGAAGTGCTGTGTTGCTTGCACTGATTTGTTATGATTCATTTTGTTCTGTTCTCTTTTGTTTCATTACCTTTAAAATAAAATTTTAAAACACCAGGTATCAGGGTGCAGGGAGGAGCTTTCCAGCGAGAAGGCTAGTGCATAGGGAAGGAGTGGACTCATGTGGGACATTAGAGTTTCCCATTCTCGCAGCAGTTCACACTGAATGACTTTTAGTAAATTTGATTTATGTTTATACATTTACCAAAGGACAGCTTAGTGTGGTTAGAAGCAATCCAAGGAAATCTCCTAGAGAATCATGCAATTTATTTATTTAAAAATTTTCTAAAAGCATTGTTAACTTATCTGCTAGTGAGATTAATAGAAATCAATGACAAACCAAATGACAGAGAAGATTTACCATTTACTGATTTATTTTTGACCTAGGATTTTAATGTGTATGAAAATTTTTTAGATTGTAGTGGCTAGGTAGAATTTAGTCCCAGACCTAAGGTTATATTAAATCTACATTGGCAATCTAGCAGTAATTCTTTTTTAGGAATCTTCTTAGTATCTGCACTAAATAATCCAAAGAAAATCAAGTTAGATCATGCATGAATAAATCTCTGTCCTTTTGGGAATTAGAACTGCTGACATACTTAATCTTATTTAAAAAATTCAGTAAATATGCAAATACGAAAAAAAAAGTTATATTTAGGGCCATTTAGAATCCTGAAAAAGGTTCTCATGCATGATTAAAGTCATGTATTTTAAGAATGTAATTTTAAAAATGATTGCATTTGGCCTCTGCCACAGGCATTACAAACTATCAAAATAAAACTCGGAAGGTGCTATGTTCCAGAAAATGTTTGGAGACCAGAACTGCCTCACAAATTAGCTATATATCACTAATAGCTTTAATATTTTATTATGTTAAGCAGTATTAAATATATTGCAATATTAACATGCGAAGTATTTCAGAGAATTACTCTAAGCTGTCTTCTTCCACAGGGTAGTGATAACAGCCAGTGGTAGGTGGGGTAGCAGGAAGGCAGGAAATGGGACTAGAAACAGTTTCAGGATTTACCCACTTTTCATGGCCACACATGGTCAGATTGATCCAGAAGAAACTGCTGTCCATCTCTTAGAAATTGTGTTTCTTAGTAGTGTTTCATTCATTTGAAAAGATTTCTTGATATTAAAACACTTTAAAATGTACTGTATCATGAAATAGGCAAATAGCAAGGTGCAATTATCATAGTTATATAGATGCATAAATTAAACTCAAAGAGAATTAGGCAATATGCATGCAACCACCCTATGATCACATAGAAGAACAGTTGGTGAAACCTAAGTTATTGGTTTCTATTTCAGTGCCTGCAGGGTTAAAGTGACTAATGGAAAACAAACCTTGCAATATGAACATAGGAGACAGAAGGTTTGGACTGCACCCTACCTCTAATGTAGGCTTGGCTATTTCCTTGGTCTGTGACCTTTGTGATCCTACTGCTTCAGATGCAAACCAGGGCAATGAAGGGGCTCATCTTTTTTGTTGTTGTTGTTGTTGTTTTTTGAGACAGTCTCCTATGCAGTTCAGCTTCCTTGAACTCACTTTGTAGCCCAGGCTGGTGCTGAACTTGCAAAAACCCTCTTGCCTCAGCCTCCCCGGAGTGCTGGGATTACAGCGCTGCACCACCACACCCAAGTAGGAGCCGACCTCTTAAGGGTAACGGATTCGGCTGCGTCTGCTGTTGGCCTGAGAGTGATTCTAATAGTGAAGGATATTTCAGGCATTTGGGGAAGACCTATAGTGAGTCTCAGAGAATCATATCCTGATGTAATTCTTTCTATTTATTTTCTAAGTACCCAGCACGTCTCTATGTGTATAACATGCTCAAAATAAGATATTTGTTATTTGTTTTATTTATATATAATAGAGGGACAAAAAACATTAGAATGATACATATTTGTAAACTATGTTGTCATATTTAAATCCATGTATACACTATGTAATTTTTTGAGGTGGAAACATTTTTTCTAGCTTTTGAATATAAGCTATGCATAATTCCTATGTAGAGTCAACCTACTATGTGATGAAACACAGAATTTCTTACACTTGTCCAAGTGTAACTTATAATGTTAATCAATACCCACCTGTTGACCATCTGGCTCTGCAGATGCACATAAATAAATAGACATATAAATAAAAGAGTATTCCTTACTACCTTCGGCATTACCCAAGTTATTCTGGGCTAAGGCAGAATTGCTCATATTTGCTAAAGATCTTGTCAGGGCTCTCAGAAAATGAGTGCTTTGCCATATGTGGAATAAAAAGTTAACCTCACAGAACCTGGGCCTTGACAATGGTTACCAATGGGCTGAGGGTGGGTGAGTGCAAATTTGGTCATTGTGCACTAGGTTGTCATTAGGAATAAGTTACAGTTTTCTGTCACACAGTGGGAACTGTAGATGACAATAACGTACTGTAAACTTCAAAATGCTACAAGAAAAGATTTTAAGCATTTCTCCATAAAGGAATGATAAATGTTCATGGAGCTAGTTGATTTGAATTGACTTAATATTACACAGTATATACATGCATGAAAACATTGCATGTTACCCCATAAACATGAACAATATTTGTATGGTTGTGCATTATTAAGTGAATTTATTTACATTAAATTGAAAAGGAAAGTGAAATCGTAGAGTTAATAAGCCATCGGCTAACGATGAAGTTTATATATGACCTATGGAAAGCTGATCTTCTGTGAAAAAAGGTGTCCCGAGGAAAAACGCCATTGAAAACTGATACAATCCCTGCCTTTGTGTTCGGGCCTCTCCCTGATATTACTTGTACAGATCTCCTAGAAATCCTATTTCAAGAAACGTTTACAGTGGTGTAATAGTGTGTCTTTTTTAAACCGCAGAATTAACTTCTGCAGAATTCCTGTTACTGGCTGACAAAATCAGTGTCCTGTGGGACACACATGTGCGGGCATGCACACACACACGCACACACATGCACACACGTGCACATAGAATCACTGCCTGAAGCCGTGGACAGAACTGTTTAAATGATGGACTACTCTAGATACACAAAGATAAAGTTATCCTCAAACTCATTAGCCAATTGGCCTATGGCATACTGCATCTTAGAATTAACATTCATTTTTGAAACCTAAATGGTTTAACTTATCACCATACCAGCTCATTATTTCATGGCCTATAAAATTCACGAAATATTGAGCTTCATGGGCTATGAAATAAAATCCTATAAAAGTGTCTTGGAATGTGTAATTATCTGCTAGATCAGACATTTTTACAAAACCCATAATAAAATATTCTGATTATTTTTTGTTCAAATCACTTGATACCTAAAAACAAGGGAAACTAATTGGAAAATAGATAAGACCATGATGATGTGCAAATAAAATAAATGAATGACAATTAATAACAAGATCACATTCTTCTAGATTTATTCCATACAGTTACATTTTCCTAAACTGCCTTTCTACGTGCTGCAGAACTCCAGAAAATGGGTAAACAGGTTTAATTACAGAAAATAAAACAAATCACCGCCACCACAGGTCTGACGCTGACGCTTGACAGTTTTAGTACTTATTTTACTTCCTCTTCAAAATGGACTGCCAGGTTGCTTCGTGGATTAAGTGTATCCCTCAGTGAGCTAAATCTGCCTGTCTCCCTGCATGCCACCCAGCTCTTTCTCGCTCCTGGATTGCAGATTTACAATTACCATAACCTCAAGGGAAAGATGCCTTCCACAAAAGCCTGACTGATTTCTTGTCTGAGCTGCTTCCTTTTTACACGTTGATCGTATCTGATGTCAGTCAGCTGACTCGAAAGCAGTGGTGAGATTGTGGTGCGTCGCTGTATGTAACGCCTTCCGGTTTCTCATGCATTTGCTGTCTTACACCCCAAGCAAGCAGACTCTGACCACATCTGTTGCCCCGATTGTCAGCTGAGTATTTCCCTGAAGACCTACTGGCTGAAAGTTCCAATTCTTTTATCTCTTACCATAGAACTGTTTGTCAGCATTTGTGTTCTCTTTTTACTTCAAAACTTCTCTGCAAGTCTGGGGAAGTTCAAAATACAATACAGGAGTTCCCAGATTTACAAAATAGTTCCATTCTGGGAGAATGTTCCTGAGTCGGATTTGTTTGTGACTCTGACAAAGTGAGTTTTATGGACCTTTCACACAAATACACACCATTGAGCACAAGAAAGCCAAACACACACACAATGTTGTAAACAAGCTATTTTTACTTGTACAGTTACCTTAAAATGATGGTACAGTGCAACACAGCTGGCACCCAAGGACTGCGTGGAGTGTACCCACAAGAGGACTTTTAACTGGAGGAGGGAGGTCCGCCGGGTGGTGGTTGACTGACCTCTACCGTCACTGGGCCTCATCCAGTCTCTCAGTTGTTTGTATTTTTGTTTCCATGGTCTTTGCTATGCTCTTCCTGTCAGTCCTCTCCACATCTCCACTGCTTTTCCTCTTGCTTCGGGACGTCCTGGGCTCTGTTTGAGCCCTGTGCTACCACGCACTACTGCACCGTGCAGCATGCACACAGCAGTCCGGCCGCGACAGCGCCCAGCAGACCTGAGCTTCCTCCGTGTTTTGCTCACAGCTCAAAGGTTCTGAGTCAGGTGCTTACTCTGCATTTTATAGATTTGACTCAAGATCTTTCACTGATATCACCTTTGACCGAAGATTGATTTGCCTTATTCAGGTATCTTGATAGGTGTCACTTGGTACGTGTCACAGTGTGAATAAATACTACAAATACATTCATGAGACCATTTTATTTTATTCTACATTTCCTTCTTACCAAGTGGCTCCCAATTATGTTTTGAGCATACTGATTGTGATAGGACAATGGCTAGTTATTTTTATCATATCAGCTTCTTTTTTTTTTCATAAGAGAACTTCTAAGAATTATACTGCTCATATCCTGTGAAAAAGGCTAGAAATTCTAGCCACCCTTGGAATTTAGGTTTTAAAAACAGCTGCTGTCTATTCTTTGCCCCATTTTTTTTCTTTCTTTATTTAAATCAATCAGTCCAGCAGTTCCTATGCAGAAGCACAGCTCTTGAGCTGAATTGGTACACTCCCATGAATTTTGTCGGTTTAGATTCTCAGACGGTACCCCTGGGAAGTGCATAGTCACCTAGCAAGGTGCTGTGCGTACTGTCCTGTCTGACTGATAAGCAAGTGAAAATTCTTACATTCTCGATTTTCCATGAGAAAGGCATTCCATTATTACCCTTAATTTAAATAAAACTCTTTTGCAAACAGGGAATATTTTCCTGTCCTGGAATATCTCTAGGGATAGGCAATGTCTTTGCAGAGAAAAGATACTTTTAAATCTCTCGTGTTTTATCTTCCAAGTATATCTGTGAATAAAAATTTTTACACTGGCTTTTTTTTTTTCTCAAAACAGGTATAGAAATGCTTTGAAGACTTACTACCCAATCAGCTCCCGTCCTAGAGCTTGAGATTCGCCTAGAACTGAGCTACCATATTAGTCATGGCCATGTATTCTCTGACTTTCATCTGAGCACAGTAAGTCCTTTGCTCAAAGTTTAATCTGTTTCTTTTACTTTAAGTGATCGCCAGTCCTTAATTATGCAGTTGAGTTCTGTGTCAGCCTTTGAAAATATGTCCAAAGTGTATAATATCAGCAAATTTGTAATATATCAAATATATAAAACCAAGAAATAAGCTAGCATAAGTCTTATATTTAAAAATAACATGATCAAAAATCAACATAATCCAAGTTTTGCACAGTATTTTAATATCCATTCATGAATATCTGTCTGCAATTTTTGCTACTTTGTGAATAGAGTCATGGAGATCAATTTACTAAGCAAAAATATTTTTAACATTCTCAGAATGAATTTCATACATTTCTACCAAGTGTAAACAAGAGTAACTTCTAGCATGTTTCAGTTTTAGAGCTAAATGTGATGTTGGGAGGTAAAGTCTGGTTGGAGAAGGGGGGGTCACTGGGGCGTGGCCTGGAAGTATCTACCTCCCTCCTCTGCCCTTGATCCCTCTCTCTGCCTCTGCCCGCCATGCCATAAGCTGTTTCTCCTAGGCTGCCACCCCGCCTGCCACACCACCCCGCCTTGGAGCCACCCAACTATGGACTCAAACCACTACAAACTATGAACCAAAATAGACCTGTTTGCTTTTTGGGTGTGGGATGCTGTGTCTCAGTGACAAGAAAGTAACCAGGTCAGCTCTTTTCTAAATAGGTTAAGTTTTAGAATACGTATACATTGCTAAAGCTTAATTATCTTCATGCTGCATAAGATAACAGTCACAAATCACTGCATTTAGATTTTTTTCTCAAAAAACAGCGTGTTGCAAACCCCTGCATGACAAATATTGCTTGGCATAAATGAACATCACCTTTAATTCTGTCAAAATACCCCACCCATGCTTATGAGTAATGTGTACTTCTGGTCTACTCATATATATCAGCAGTCCATTAAGACACAGAAGAAACATAGGCACAGTGCGCATGTCTGTAATATCAGCATTCTGGGAGTCTGAGGCTGGGGGATTCCAAGGTTGACCTGGCCTGGAAAACTTACTGACTTAACCAGATTCCGTCTCAGAATTAGATAGATTGATTGATAGGTGCCTGAATACATAGATGGATAGATAGAAAGGGGATTTAGCTCATTTTTAATTCCTGCTGTCAAAAATAAAAACAAAAAAAATACGAGTTAACATAGGTCATACATACAGAAGTTTTACCACCAATTTTGGAAATATTGTGTTAGCTAATGAGAAGTTTCCTATTTCCTTTTAACGACACTACACCGCTGAGATCTTGATGAATTCCATTCAACTCCAGGGTTCACAGATCTCTTTGCACCATTCTGCCTAATTCTTATACTCCCTTCATTATTTCCTGTGTTACTATTATGTGGTACTCAAATTTTTTAATGTGCTCCTTAAATTTACTACTTACACTTTCTTCTTTTCATTAATTAGAAATGTCCACTGGGATTAGTGTAGAAATCTAATCCCATGAGATTCTCCTCCACTGCATACTCCAATCATACATCCATAACAATCCAAGATGTGGCAGCGTATCCATGTCAGGCAGCATACTAACCTCTACATGTGCTCCAGGTAGCCTGATGACATCACAATGAAGGAGGAAACGGTGTTCATTTTAAGTAGCAGGCAATACTCATATAACCAAGTAATAAGCATTGCTTTATACTTGTATTTAGTGTAAACTTTAAACCACTTATGTAAATAACAGATTTCTATTTTTTTTTTTTTTTTTGCATCAAGAGTTGAACTCAGGACCTCATACTTGCCAGGCAGGCACTGTGCCGCTGAGCTATATACCTGGTCTCGATTCAACATTTTAATTGTTTTTCCTCTATCACTTTTTTAACTCGTTTTTTTTTTCTTCCAGTAAGTCTGATTTCCTTTGCAGTTGCCCTCTGTTTTCACTCAGAAGATGCTGACCATGTCTGCAAGGAGATGAGATTGATGCTGTCATTTCAAAATGAGCCTAGAGAATTGCACACTATTTCTTTCAAATCTTCAGAATATAGTGCAAGACATTGCTATTTGGCTTTAAAAATAATGCAGAGAACAAATATAGGAAGTCTTATTAATGTACCTCTCATTGCAATTGAGTCTAGATAAGATATGCTTATCATATAAATTTGAATAATGATATTAGTCTGCACTGGCTTCCAGGATTCACTTAGTTACGACAAGCAGGATTCTCACTTGGATTCTGAGCCCTACGATATTAAGGTAATCTATTAAAATTGAAATACAGATATTATCTTTTTTGACTAGAACAGTTTTCATAATAGGCTGCATGAGAAATAGTGTAGGATCTCAAGAAACTGTGTAAAAAGTATTTCAAAGTTCATTGAGAGGTATAACTTAACGACTGCAAATTTTTGTTACTTGCTCATTACGATCACATATACTATTGTGCAAAAAACAGAAAAACAGTTGCTTCAAATTTTATGACTGATATCTACAAATGTTCATCTGAATTTCAGTTTCTGATCATTTTTTTCTAAAATCAACATCAGTGTAACAATCACAATTTTAACAATTAAGAATACAACAAACTGTACGATTATTGTTATGTTTTGATGCGGAAAACTAGTCTGTCTCTTATATCACAAACATAATTCTCCCTGTAATTAAAAGCCTACTTAACTGTTAAAGTCATCATACTTTCTCAGCACAATATATTATTCTAGTAACTTGGGACTGACTCTATTAGTTATGACTGCATGTTTAAAATTAACACAACTCTCTCCGACCCCCACACTACATGTTTGAAGCTGTGCAGGGAGTGACTATTAATTGCACAGACTGCCTTGCCCAATAACTGCAGTTGTTAAATTATGCCAGTGTAGCCTTGGACATTTTGCTTGTTGCTTGGATAGTGTACAAGTTTCATTCTAAAGCTTAGCTAATAACCATCTGTCTTTTGGAAAGATGTAAAATAAAAATAATGTGATTCTAAAGTGGCATGTAAATTGGCTGTGGAGTTATTTTAATTTGGTTTTTATTCATTTTACATTTTGCAGTAAATCTTAGTCATTCTTAAATATCTGACTATATATCAGCAATACCATATGTAGACAGTTTTGTGGCTTTATGATACGTCATGAGTGTGGCAATTTCTGCTACTCAAGAGTAAAGGGCTGTGTGCTCACTGTGGTCTTCCTAAGTAGTGCCTAACATTTGCAAAATGCTTATTTAAGGAGACATATCACTTCTCGAGTGTCTCACATTCATTACCTGAGAGTATTTGCATACATAGGCTAAGAATATGTATATATCATGCGAACAGCAGCATAACCATGAAGGAATTATCACATTTGCTCTTATTATTTTGTGAATCTCACTTTAATGTTTGTAAGTTCTTCTAAAATGTATTTGAGAAAGTTAAAATCATTCTGGCATTTTAGAGCAAGTCAGTGTGGAAGAGTACATTATAAACAGGCAGAATATTAATATCTTAAGAATAAATTTTACATTATATTTTAAAAATAATACAATAAATATAAACAATAATGCAAGGAACAAAAAAATGGAAACAGAACAATTCTGTTGAGTGATGACTTAGAAGCATAGATTAACCAGTTGAAATAGGACTCTAATTTTAAATCTCAATTTATGCCTCCAATATAAAAATTTTGAGGCACTCTACTGACTGGCTCCCCAGTGGGAGGGATGAAAACATGTAATAGAGCATTTAAGCCCTCCTTTTCCTAAGGGGAGACAGTGAATGAGCTAACATAGTATGAAGCTGAGATTGCGTAGTTTGTGGATCAAGACTTCTTCTCTTTTTCCTTCTAGGTCAGGAGACACTGACCCCACCCCGGGCTTCTGTGTTCAGCCTCGCCAGGCTGCTGCCCACCACACAGCCACCTCCATCGTTCCTCTCCGAGAGGAAGAGAGTGTGGGAAGCTTTGCTTGTCTCCAGCCCCAGGCAGCAGGGGGAAAGCCCCAGGAAGTGCAGACTGCAGGTGGCAGCACCCCTAGGACCTCTAGTCTGCATGCCTGGAGTGGACGAGCTGCTCTGCCATCGTCTTAATTTCCTTTTGAGTTAATATGTAACAGTTTTACATATTTATGGGGTGCAGAGTAATGCTTCAAAGTATGCATTGATGTACTGGTCACATCAGGGTAATTAGTGACACTATCTGATTAATTTTGTAATATTTGTAGCCTTCCAGCTCTTCTAGTTCTTTGTAAAATACGTAGTAGGTTATTACAAACTGTCTCCACTGTGCTGCTGCACAAAGCTAGAATTTACCCTCGCTTCTCTGTGTTGGTGACCACTGTCCAGTCTCCCAACTTCCCCTCCCTTTGCTCTAGTAAGAGCTGTTCTACTTTCTTCTACTGCGAGATCAACTTATTTTAGCTTCTGCTCATGAAAGAGAACAAGCAGGATTTATCTTCCTGCAGATCCTTTATTTTGCTTGCTTTTGCACGGTTATGTCAGATTTGTTGTAAATGAGCATACTTGATTGTATTTTATTGGCTGGATATTATCCCATTGTGTTTATGATACTATCTCGCCGGAGTTCAGGTGTGCTGGAAAGGTGGGAGAAGCTTTTAAGAGACCAAAAGCAGTACCTTAACATGGCTTCTGTGAGAATGAAGAGTTCGTGAGACTGAGAGGCACTGACAGGGGAGCAGAGTTCATTGCGCCATATTGTAAGGGACAAATCACAAGACACACACACCGGTCCAATCACTCTTCCAGACAAAATCTCGCAGAGGACACTTAGAAGGTCAACAGTGGCTGCAGGCCCAAACCCCTGGGAGTGCACACAGTCAACACTGCCACAGTCCCCTGGCACATGCACAGGATCCGTGGCACTGTCCAGCCAAGACCCATGGAGGGTGTGGAGGTCAACTCCCCAGCTCACAGCTGTGCAGTCGGCCACACGCCTCAGCGCGTTCAGAGGCGGCTGGTCAGCTGGCTCACTCAGCACCGTCTGGACACTGCTGCAGCGACTCACAGCAGTGACCTCAGCAGCAATCCCTGCTCCTCCAGGGAAGCTGGACCTCAGCAAACAGACAGCAAGGCAGCTCCTACAGATACCACTGTAGCCCAGGACGCAGCGTCCTTCAGGTAACCCTTCCCGACATTCCCACAGCTCTGGGCTCAGAACTTCCCCTTGATTGGAAGTGTCTTGGAGCCAGAAGACTGTTTCATGGCCCTGGTGCCAAGTGTACTGTTTGATGATGGGCTCCATAGTTTGCTACTGGAAATGGGGCTGGGATAGGTGTGAAAACACAGGTATCTTTTGCTGTGCAGATTTCATTCCCTCTGCATATTTACCCAAAGCGGCAGACCTGGATGGCATGATGGATCTATGTTTGGATTCTGAAGCACCACTACTCCACTCCCCATAAAAGCTATGTTAATTTCCATTTCTACTAGCAGGGTATAGGAATTCCCTGTTCTCCACAGCCTCGCCAGTGTTTGTAAATGTTTGGTTTTCATTTACCAGCTGTTCTTACTGGGTGAAGTGATATCTCACTAGGCGAAGGGATGTCTCACTGTAGTTTTGATTTGCATTTTTTTTGTCATTTGTGACGTTAAACATTTTCATCTGTTAGTCATTTGTGGTTCCTTTTTATAGAAATTTTTATTTAGATCAGTTGTCCATTTCTCATTAGAATGCTTGCTCATTGTTGAATGTTTTTACCTTCTAACATAATTTGGAGAGTAATCTTTGTCAAATAAGTAATTTGCAAGAGTATATGCTCCTGTCCGGTTGGCTTTGTTTCTTCCTCGCTATGTTGATAGTTTTCCCTCTACTCTGCATTGTTTTTACTTTGCAATAATCCCATTTTTACTTTGGTTATTTGTATTTTTAGGATCTTATTTAAAAGGTAATTGCCTATTTTGATGTCTTCAAGTATTTTCCTCATGTTGTTTCTAGTACACTTACAGTAGACTTGCAGTTTTGGGGCTCATGTTTAGGGATATATATATATATATATATATGTAGAGAGAGACAGAGAGAGGGAGAGAGAGAGAGGGTTTATTCTTTGTATATAGTAAATGATATAGGTCAAGTTTCATTCCTCTTTGTCACTTATTGAAAAGAGTATCCTTTCTCCAATCAATATTTTGATGCATTGGTCAATAATAAGCTAATTAAAGAGAGGCAGGTTAGTCTGAGATCTCTATCCTGTGTTAGTTTTTGTACCAGTTTGATGTTGTCTTCATTATCATAACTCTGTAGTGTGTCTTGTAATTAGCTATTATTAGGTATTTACTCAAGAGTTCACTGGTTGCAATGATGCCATATAAAATTTGAAATTGATTTTTCTTCTATGAAAAATGTCACTGATATTTTGATGAGATTTGTATTAAATCTGGCAATCACTTTGGATAATATGGACATTTAAACAATATAAACTTTTCCAATCCATGAACACAGGAAGTTATTAAAAAATTTTGTTTGTGTTCCTCAATTACATTCTCAAGTATTGTGTAATTTTTAAAATACAAGTCATGTGCTTCCTCAGTTACATTTTGTCTGAGTTATTTTAATATTTTGTTACAGCTTGAGTATCGTGAGCAGGATTGCTTTCATGATATCCTTCCCAGGAATGTAATTATTGATATATAAAAACATTACTAATTTTCAAATGTTAATTGTGTATCTTACAACTTAACACATTTATATCAGTTCTATAATCTTGGTTTTAATATATTAAATCATGTAATGTACAGACTGTGATAATTTGTATCATTCCATTCATCTTAGTACTACATTTATTTTTTTCGTAATTGATTTCACTAAGACTTCCAGTATAATAATGAATTATAAAATGAGTTATAAAAATATTCATCCTTTTCTTGTTCCATATTACAGAGCAAACATATGTAGATTTTCCTGTTCAATGTGACATTAGCTTTGTTTTTTAATATGTAAATTTTATTATGTTAAGATACATTCTTTCCATATTTACTTTGTTCAAAAATTTTTAACATAAAGCATGCTAAACATTATTCAGTTCTTTGTCTACAGCTAATGAGATGGTCACATAATTTTTACCCTTTATTCTAAAGTTGTCATTTATTACATGTATTGATTTGTGTACTTTGCACTGCCCTTGTGTCTTGTGGATAAATCCCACTTGATATATAAATAGTCTTTTTAGTGTGCTGTGTACTTGATTTGCTAGTATTGTGTTGAGCATTTTTGCATGCATGTTCATCAAAGATACTGGTATACAGTTTTCTTTTTGTGTGGTTCCTTTTTTGTACTATTGTCAGGAAACTATGGCCGTGGAGAAGGAATTTGGAAGTGTTCCCTGGGGTCTCTCCCTGGAGATGATGTGCTGAGATCCTAGAGCTCCACTCCGCCCTAAATCCTGGAAAAGTATTCCAGTCCGAAGGGGTAGAGACCAGAGCAGCTCCAGGTGATGGTCCAGTTCAAACAGCACTAAGCTTGTAGAGTAGATATATCTTTTAAGTAGACTCTCAGTGCCAAAGTCTAAGCACACTGAATTTTGACTGAAGTCAGAGTAGAAATAGACTGTAAGGCAGAATCCACAATCCCTGCAATTTCATTAAAGGGATTGACTTAATTTGCCACAATGACAGTATTTAGTCTCAAGAATAGCAGGAGTTCTGAGAAACAAATTTAAGAAGTTATGAAAGACACAGACACAATTATAGTCCAGCTAAATTTTAGAAGATTCCTGAAAAACATGTGGAAGAAACTATCTTAGAATAAGAACAAAACTAAAATGATGATCTCAACTTTTTTTTAAAAAGTTGTCAAAATTTGACACCATTAGTCTTAAAGTAATGTTCAAAGAAATTTTTGAAAACGACAGAGGAATCAACTCCTGTAGCTTAGTAGCTGGACAAACAGGGGAGAAAGCCCTATCAAAATCGCAGATTCCTACTTGAGTACATCTGAGAATGGACGCAAGTGTTGGAGTGAGGGAGACTGAGAAGTGACTGCCATAATCTAATCCACCTTTAGACACCACCCAGATAAACAAGCAAATAACAACCGGCAGCTCAAAGTGGAGGGAGGCCTAATACTCAGGTTAGGACAACGTATTATGTAAAATGTCTATTTACAAAAATTATAAACATGCAAACATAAACAAACAAGAAAGTATGACCCAAACACCAGAGGCAAAAGCATAGAAAACACACACACACACAGCTGCCTACAAGAGAGATGTGATTTCAGGTTTATTGGCAAAAGCCATTAACCACATGCTTACAAAACTAGAGACAATTATGTTTAAAGAAGTAAAAAAAAAAATGGCATGGTAATAGTATATCTAATAAATAATGTGACTATGACACAAATTACTAAAAAGAGTGATGAAACTTTAGATATTGTATATGTAATGTATCTGATATAATGAAAATTAGGGAAACAGATATGAACTGGTAGAAAAAAATGAACTAACAGAAATACAAGGCTCAAAAACTCAGAGAACAAAGAATGAAGAAAAACAGTGTCTCAGAGAAATAGGAGAGTACATTATGTACATCAGCAAACATGTAATAAAAGTATCAGAAAGACCCAAAAAATAGTAGAAAAATATATGAATCAATAAAGACAGATAACTACCTTACTTTTTTCAAAACAAACAAGTATTAACTTGAGAAAAGGGAATTTAGTGAATTTCAAGTGAGATAAACACAGTGATTGAAAATCAGAAATACCATATTGAAGACGCTGAAGGGGACAAGTTAAGGAGAAAATCTTGAAAAGAGCAGGTGATTCTATTTCAAAAAAAACTAGCAAACAAATGAACAAACAAAAACAGTGATGCTTACATCTGAACTTTCAGCAAAAGTACAGGCTTCAAAACATGAAGCTGTCACCCAAGAACTCAAAATTCTATATCCATCCAAGTTATCATTAAAATAAAAGCAAATACTAACATCAAAATGAATAAGTAAAGAAAAAAGCCACAAACTTTTGCTATAGCCACCTCAAATTTAAAAGGAAAACTAAAAGTTTTCAGATTGAAAGAAAATTATGCCAATTACATCAGACGGTAATTTAAATCCACAGTGAAACGGAGTATTCTACAGGTGATTGTGTGGTTTCTCAAATGCAATAAAGCAATGTTTTATTTCTTTCTTTTATTTACTGACTGAGCAGTTTGTATATAATAGTGTGGATTTGATGTGTTTTCATCAAGTGTGCCAAGACTATCCAAGGCAGAAAGGACAATATTTTCAACAAATGGTGTTGAGATAGTTGCATACTCACGAAAGGATTAAAGGGTTCCTTCCTGAACACAGTATCCAAAGGGCCATTAATATGGATCCAAGATGTAAGTGCAAGTGAAAATGCTGTAAATACTATTAAAAAATTGGGGCAAATCTTCTTGACCTTGGATTTGGCAAAATATTCTTAAATATTACTTCAGAATTATGAGCAGCCAAGAAAAATACACACAAAGTAATTTTAGAAAACATTAAATATTTAATGCTTAAAAATCAGACATCATTTAAAAATATTTTTAAAAACATGAGGAAAATATTTGAAAATCATATGTATCATGTGTTCAGAATATGTGAAAGTTCTCACAATTTCAATAATAAAAGACAACCTGATTTAAAAGTGAGCAAAGGCTCTGAACAGACATTTTTATATGTATGCTTGTATATCTGACATGCATTTTAAGAAATATACATAACTAGAATAATGCAGTAAAAATGAAATATCTCCTTTCAAAGTGCCATAATGCATTATTGTTCTGGAAAGCCTCGAGGAAAACCCTCTCTTCTGTGATTTCCCTTTGTAAGAAGCTCCAGGCTAACGAGAGACTGGGATTGATACAGGAAACCTTTCACAGCTTCTGGGTCCCCGTGTTTGTCCAGCCTTTGGGGCTGGCCTTGGCTATACTGGGAGAGGCAGAATTGTCTTGGTTCAAATAAAAATTATAATATAAATAAAGCATATAAATAACTGAGTTTCCTTTTTAACGTTTTTATTATCATAACATTAAAAAAATGAAGGCAAAACAAATGTAAACGTAGTAGTTTATTTGACCTGGTTTTCGTGAAACTAATACATCAGTGTCTAGTTCAATGGAAATAGTTTCCAGTCTCAGTGAGTTCTGAAACAGCCCATCAGAACCCTTGATAGAATTGTATTGCCCCTGTGTTGCCTCTTTGCAGACAGTTGTAATAAGTGTTTTGTGTAACAGAAAGTGATGGCCTTGAGAAAGTCGGATTTTGGAGTAAGGATTATTTTTCTCTGAGAAGACAGATCTTGTAAAAGCCTAGAAAAGAAACATGATCACATTTTTCTTTGAGTTGCATGTGTGATTGAAACTCTACATGTTCCACTGGAAAATTTGCTGAGGCTATGTTTATGTTCACTAAACTTAGAGTCATCAACATAAAAAAGAAAAACTGAAGATGCTTTGGAAATCTTGAAACTTTCTCTCAAATTCCTACATCAAAATAGAAAGTAAAGCTATGTATGTTTCACAGTTCACAGGACTGTATTTAGCCAATGTATAAAAATGCATAAAATTATTTGCCATAACTGGGGCTTTCAATGACTTAAGTTTCATTTTAAGGATTATTGCTGTTATAATTTGAAACTCCATAGACAATTTGATTTTCATCTTTCAGACACATATTTAACTCATTTAAGTTAGCAGTCAAATCATCACATGTTAAATATGTGAATCATTTGTCATCTTTCATTTCTGGCATGCATTTTCATTTTGACACTATAAATAACTCGATTTGATTTCATAAACCATAAAATATTTGCGATATTTTGCATGACTGCAATCTGACTTAGAGAAAGTATACAATTCCTATGTTCAATATCCATTCTTTCGTGGAACTTCAGAACTGGTGATGATTTGGTTCTTGGACCACAGGATGCTCACAATTTTGTTGACTGAGGCAATGTTTGTTTTTAAAGCTATCATGCATGAAATTTTCTTGATATATGACGTACTGATACTTCATCGAACATTAGTCATCAAAGCAATTTGATCCGATTCATCAATTTCATTTTTTATTTTAAAAACAAAAAACAATGAAAACAAGATACAGAATCTCCTATCAAGATAATAGGAAATCAGTACTAGTTAACATATTGCATATTACTATCTTCAAAGAAGTTGTGCAGATTACAAGATATCGGTATGCAAAACTGATCAAACAATTGGAGCACAAACCATTTTTTCCAGAGAACTAAAAGAAATCAGTAGTATAGTTTTCTTAGCTATCGTGGGTCACGGCCAATCATCAATAGTCGCTGTTACAGGATACTGACAAAGGTTGAAGAAATTTACTTTAATGCCTTGTCATTGCTTCATGCAAATGAAGAGATTTTGTGTCTTCAAAAAGTCACTGCCTTGGTTTGTACTCATTGTCAATGCCTATAAGAAAAACGCCACTTTAAGCGAATCTTTAGCACCTTTGCTTTCAATTGTCACCAAAGCACAATATCAGAAATCAATAGCTTTCCTCCAAAAAACTCTTCCAACAGGTTTTTCCTTTTTGTCACTTTGTCGATCGGTAGACTGGTGAGTCAAATTTATTTTAGGAAATGTGCTTTTTTAATCATGAAAAGAATAATATTTGCAAGAATATGTGTATTAAACTCATCATCATTATTTTTTACCATTTTGCAATTTGATTTGCTAACATAAATAGCTTCCATAGTAACATCTAGAAGTTTTAAAAAAATGTTGAGGTTAATAAAATGTTTCTCATTCTCACTGTTTGGTCTTTGTGAAACATTCCTTGATATGCATTGAATTTGGCAAACATTTTGCATGCAATATCTTTTAGAAATAGCCTGATATATGTATAAATTAATCATAGTGTCTTATTTGTAATGAAAAAAAGTACAAGGCTGCCTGTTTTTTTTCTAATTTTTCTTTTTATTTTAAAGATAGTAAAATCGAACAAAAAAAAAAACACAACAAAACAGTCAAAACAAAGCAGTAAAATTGGTACAGAACTTCAAAGTGGGTAAGCTATCTGTTTTTTTGTTGAATAATTTCTTTAGGCATGATTTTTTGATACAGGTTCGATTTTTCTTCTGAGATAATATGGGAGATACATAGAATGAAGTACATTGCAACATTTTTACAATATTAGCAATGTTACATATGTAATTATAACAACATGAGCAAAAAACAGTGTGATACAGTTTTGTGTTTCTTATGCCACAGTTATTCAGTCTATTTTTATTTTAACATTTGTACCTTATTATATTATATTGTAAAGTAACAAAATAAACTCTAGCTTGATAACCAAATACAAAAATATGCCTGCATTCTTAGTGACACTAAATGATTACACTCACTAGTTGGTTGAAATATTATGCTTAATTCTCAGATTATTAATTAGATATGCCTGTAAGATTCTGAAATTATGGGTATTTTGAGACAGTGAACAGGTTATTTTACAGTTAAGCTTATTTCAAATATTTTTGAACATATTTGCAATTCATGATGTTTATTTTCCTTGTCTGAAGTTGATGCATGTTATATAACCCATATTCATTCCATTTTTTCACTGCCTTCTTGCCCTGCTCCGTCTTTTGATCCTCTTTCCCTTTTGAGAAAGATACGCCTTCCTACTTCCTGCTGTCTGCATTTTGTTTTGATCTCTATTTATAATTTGGGTTTCTCATATAAGAACCACTTGTGATCATCAAGCTTGTGTAGCTGATTTTTTTCACATAACATTTTGGTCTCGAGGTGCATTTATTTTCCTACAGATGACTCAAATTTGTCTTTCTTGATGCCAGAGCAGGTTTCCATTGTGTGTAAACACCAGATTTTCTTTATCCAGTCATCTGTTGATGGTCATATAGGCCTTTCCAAGATTTGGCTCTTTAAAATTGTGCTGCTATGCATATTATTATTGTTTTGCAACCCAGAGACGCACAGGTGAAGTTGTACCTGGGGCTTTCGTTCCACTGACTCTGTGTGACAGGTACAGGAGGGGACATCAGCGGTGCACGGTGTCCTTTCCTGCATAGCATCCTGTCGGCTTGTTCTATGCTCTCCGTGGTCCAGCATCGTGCAACCAACTGCAGCTGTACAACTTTGTGACCTTGTGAGGCTGCAGGATGGCGTCCACGTGCGGAACTCCAGCAGTGAGCTGCACACGCGTGTCTCAGAGCAAGCACACTGCTCTTCCTTCCTGTCTTGCAACTCTTAAATGGCATTGGCCAAGGGAGTGGAGGGCAGGGTTATTTTCTTTCTGCAACTTAACTGTAAATTCATGTTGGGATTTAAAGGAAGGACAGAAGGGTTGGGAACAAGATTTCCAAATGACATAGTGCAAATTGTTGGTGGAGCTTCAGATCATATCCAATACTTGAACTGTTTTTCCTAGGTAGGATTTTCCTTCCCTCCTTAGTCTGCAACATAAAAATAGACATAACCCAGCATATTACTTTACTTTTCCTTTCTCTTGCTAATTGAAAACATACAAGTTTTTGTTGACTAATCACTGATGTCTTGAAATCTGACTCTTCCCTTAGAATTCCTTGAAGTAAATTTTGTTATTCGTGCACATATTTCCCCACCTGCGACCTGGGATACAGAAGGATTTCACATGGATGATTCAAAACGTACATTCTCCTGCACTGACTGCTCCCACCATCTCAGACGATGCTCCCTCACCAACTGGTTACAATTATCCTCCAACTCAGTAAACTACATTACTGCAAAAAGGAAGTGAGGACAATTTCCCCTTTAATAATTACTTGCAGAGAACAAAATACATGAAAACAATAATAGCATTACTTTCATGTTAATATACCTTTGAACGTGGCAATGATTAAAATGATAGCTCTTTTGAAAAACGACATAAGCAGGAGAGGATCTAAGTTTGTTACAACAAAGAAAAAATCCAATTATGCTGCCACAGCCTTGTATAAATTAGTCATTAACAAATACCTAATATGAGCATGAATAAATTGAAGAATGTATAATTAACATTTATTGAACATGTACTTTTTGGTATATTTATCAGTTACTAATCAATATTATTCTTCTGCAACTAGTTTTTGTAACATTTAAATTGCTTTTGATTAGCTGTCTATACTTTTAATTGCTTTCTTGATAACTTCTTCAATTATACATAAGATTCATTAATTTTTAAATTATGCAGTCTTTTATATTTTAGCTGACTTTATTTCTCACAATAACTATGCATATTTAGATGATTGTTTGTAGTTCAGATATTAATTTAAATCTTGAGAAAAAACTTCTTTTAAACCTGTCACGTTTTCACCAATATGAGCAATCAGTCACGCATGATCATGCTAGGTCACAGCGTTCTGCTCTATACCTGCTTTGATATCTGCGTCAAGCCCTGCACGGTGCATTCACGCACTTAGAACTTCTCTCCCCTTCTAAAAACTTTTCTTAATTTATGTCTAACTTTCTCTCTAGCTATGCCAGTGCCAACTGAAAAATGTTAAGCTTCTCCTTCTATAATTATTTTTTTTAATTTTTGAGGCATGTTCTGTGCCAAAATGCAGTTTCGAAGTGTCTTCTTAGAAAATCCCTTCATTCATGGCCACATTCATAGAGTTAATTTTCAAGAGAATAGCATGCTTTACGTAAATGTAATTAAGTAAAAGAGAGAATGAAAAATAAGATCATAGACACCAAAATAACCATTGCATTCTGGAAATATATGTTAATCTACAAAATGCTTGGAGGAGATGAGCAGAAAAGGAACATGAAAAGTGTGGCTTGATTTTTTTGTCTTATTTACTGCAGTGGTGATAATCAAGTGCTCTGTATTTATTCCCTTTCTTTGTAAGTAAGAATCCACCAGCCAAGTATCACGTTGTCTCTTTGAAAAACAGTTTTAAAGAGTACAGCGCAATATCAGTGTCCCCTCTTAATTCAGAGTTATTCTTACGTTCAGAAGCACACATAACCATGCTAAGGTAGGCAGCATGAATTCCTGTCCTAAGAAAAACAGGAGCATATTCATTATTCTAAATGAACTAAGAGACAGATGGAGCCATTAAAACTTCAAGAAGTGGCCAAATATTATTAATTCATGTGCTATTCATTATATCACTACTAATCATACCAGATTCCTTTTGGTATTATTAGATGTGATGAGCGTGGCTCTAAATTTTTCGATGAATCGCCTTAAGAAAAAATCTGCCACTTGTATAATAAAGTAACTCAAGCACAAAAATTCCTATCACAGAGCTCAAAATTTGAATCTGTCACTGATTTGGGGACATAGTTATTAATATCTTTCTCAATGTCTAATTCTACTGCCAGATGTAAAAGAGATAATAGAACTTAATACAGATAGTGCGTAATTGGGGCCTCATTGTCTCTGCGCTGCAAGCTCCATAAATCTAAAGCTACTCTTTGATTTCAAAAAATAATTGCATGCCTCATTGTGTCCTATTTATCAGTTTGCCTGTAAAATAATACAAATTAGAATACTTAGAAGGAATCCTTTCTGCTTGAATTCTTTGTAGGTTGCCTAGTAATGGAAGTGAAAGTTACAGAACAACTAATAGTTGGGATGACATTTTTACTGTATTTGATATGATTTATAAATCGTCTGTTATATTCAAGGCACTGTTTTAATGATCTGCACATATTTCACTTTATTTCTCAAGAAAGCTGTAAGTATATATTACAATTCTTATTATTAAATATTGATAATCAGACAAGCAAATGTTTCTATTCATAAATTCTCATAGAATTTTGAAATTCCTGAGTCATTGAATTCTCAATGAATAATCATAAAAACATTAGTTGTAACTGATCTAAATCTAATCATTGTGTTTGCAGTGAAATGAAATATTCTGACTTATGAGTGGTTTCTGGCATTTTTCTTCAGATGCATTTTATTTCATCCATTGGAATGATTTTTTTTTTTTTGTACCAAACTCACGACCTCATGCTTGCTAGGCAGGCACTAACACCACTGAGCTAAATCCCTGGCCCTGGAATGATATTTTGCATTAGAAAAATATCTCAATGCCAGTGTCTAATGCTTTCCCACTAGTAAAAAGCAAACCAGTATGTTAGCGGTGGATATTAAGTTGCCATTTTGTCTATTACTGAAAGTCTTTTATTGAGTTTAGGTGTTTGAGGAAAAAAAAAGATTTCATTTCTATATCTATACTTCAAGTCAAATATCTGAACCAGGACAAACTTTTACAATCTGCTTTGATTTGCTTTAAGTAATGCTAACGCTAATGATTTACCTAATTTATAAAGTAACACGTGTCCTTGGGCATTTCCCATGTGACTGAGTTATGGTGTTTCTTCTTTTAGCTGTCTTAAGGATCTTAAGATTCTTCTTTTAAGCTTTCAATCTGTACATATACAGTATCGGAAAGAAGGCAAGGAGAAATGAGGGGAATAAAGATCTCCCTTGCACTGAAACCTAATAAGGCCGACTCTCATAAACACTGGGCACCCTAACGTGAGCTGAGACAAGTAAAGTCAAGTATGCAGCAGGAGACAGGGAACTGGAGGAAAGAGGAGGGAAGGAGAAAGGGGTGTAAAATAAAAAAGAAGCAAGCTGTAATATGTATGTATCACAACTGCCCGAGATGATTGTAAATTGCATGAGCTGCAAACACATACTAATAAAATTGAAAAATTATTTAAAACACAAAATGCCCAAATCTTTGAAGACTTGAAGGCTGGAAACAGAGGTGTACATGTACGCATCCCTGGTGCCAACCTAGGTGTCCTGGCTGGTATGTGGCAGTCGTGCATATGACACTTCTGTGCTTCGAAATACTAAACGTAGATGTTTGTATATATGCTATCAGCAAATGTTTTTCATATTTTGGTTTTATACTCTTTTTTCATGTTAGACAAACACTCCTTATTCTTTTTGCCTGCAACTTTTCATACTAGGGAAAAATAAGTATCCAAAATTAGCTCCTGCCTTTCCTCCTTGGCTCTCTATCGCAGTTCACAGCGGTCCCTAAGTTCAGGTCCCACTGAATGATCCGTATTCTTCCATTTACCTTTGGAGCATGGCAGCCTGCCCTTCATATGTACATGGTAGAGTGTTTTTAAGGACTGTTGGCAGTAATCTTAACCAGCTCACTCATGGCAAATGGTTGAAAACGGAGTCAACAAAAGTGTGGATACAAGATTAGAATAATAAACACCACAGGAAAGAAGACGGGTGAACCCACCTTCGGCCCATCCCTACCCTGATACACACTCTTCAGCCTTCACAATGCGATGGTACGGGAGCCTCCCCATGGCCTGCAGCTGGAGTCTTACAGCGTCTTTGATGTAGTGAAGAAGGTTTTAAATATAGACTGTCTCTTAGTAATGAAATCGTTACCCTTTCCACAGAGACTACTGCAACAAGAAGACAAAGCCAGCTTGATGATGTCATCAGTGAGGTTCACAGCTTTAATGAAGTTTTTCAAATGCAGTTGGCTTTCCACTCCTACAGAGTTTGCATGTGAGGGTTAGCAAGTACTGATCGGAAATGTCTGAGAGATGCGTTTATATTGAGTATGTTATATAGACCTGCTTTTCCTGTCTTTCTTCCTTAAGCATTACCAATTGGCAAGTTTATCTACATTGTTTAAATTGAGTGAGGTATATAAGTTATTTGGGGATGATTTAAAGTATGCAGGAGAATGCAGAGATTATATATAAATATTATGGCATTATACTCAAGGGAATTGAGAATCGACAGATACTGGTGCCCATGGAAAGGAGTTAGAGGTGCTTGGAATTAATATCCTATGAAAAAAACAAGGCATGCACGCATAGTAAGGATTTTGTAAAAGTTTGATATTGTGAGTAGCATTGATAATGCATTGCGTTGCAGTGCATTGAAACTTTCAAGGCAAAATATTTGAAAGAAGGGTCTTTATTTGAAACATAAATATACTTATTATTTGCATCATACTCAGTTGTATAAGAAAAGTGTTTAAGAGCTATGATTGGTAATTCATTGATGAGAAGTCATTTTCAGTAGATTATTATAACAACAATAGACAATGTAAAAAACATGGTAAGTTGTTTTTGCAACATAAAATGGACACTCTGGAAACTTGGAAATAAACTTATATAATTGAAAATACATTCAAACGAGATACTTTTTTTTTTTTTTGGTACTGGGAATCGAACTCAGGACTTTGCACTTGCCAGGCAGACACTGTACCACTGAGCTATATCCCCAGACCCAAACTAGATATGTAATAGAACATTATTTTGCTACTTCTCTAATGTGTCTAAGTTAAAGATTGTTTTGGTCAATCCTCACAGAGTGTTTTTCCATCCTTATTTATTGTTTCTCTCCCTCTCACTCCAAATGTAATTTAAGAATGCAAAGAACTCTGTGGAAAAATTCTGCATTCTTCATCATTTGTTCTTTATTTGGAAAGAGGTTTGAAAATTACTTTGTAGAGTGAGTTTTCTCAGAGATACTATTTATTGGTAATTATGGCTGTCCTTTAACTTTTTCTTTAAATTTTATTTTACTGTTCTATCTGATTCCTTTTGTATTTAATGTTTTTCTATGTTATTACATTTACTTTAACTTTTATACATCACATCTCACAAAATATTCTACTCAAAATGACCTATTTCAAAAATTTCAAAATTTAAGATTTTTTTCTGATGCTTCAGAAGTAATATTTGATTCCTTTTATATTTAAAAAATATAAAAAACATTTCATGACTATAAATATCAAGTAACCAAGTTACTTATTTTTAATGAAAAAAATATTTCCCTAGAGATATACTATTCTTTTTTTCCCCTTCTTTATTATCTCATATATTTCATCACAATATGTTTTGCTAAGCAGACACACTGGAGAGATTTTCAGTGCATAACTATTGAGCTTTATCTGGGGCTCTATCAAAATACATTGCAATCTAATTTCCCCACACTGGTACCTCCCATATAACTAAGATGAATTTATTACTGGAAAATTGGAAGAAATTTTTCTTCAATTAATGGAGTTAATGAGTAAAAGTTTTAATATGCACAGTGAACTTTTTTCTATATTTAACTAATTTGTTTTCCAGAAGTTCTGAACCATTTCCTACTCTCTACGTAGGAACCATTTCCTACTCTCTGGCCTGTTCAGGATCCATGTGTCATATGGAGTGCTAAGTTTATTCTTATTCTGTCCCAGGCCTATGCTTAGGATGTGGGAGCTTGTATCTCTTGTCCACAGAACAGTCCTTTCCAAAGGCTACGCCCGGACACTGCCGAGCAGTAAAATGCGTCCGTGTGAACTCCTGGCTTTTGTCCTACTGATGTAGCTACCCCGCCCTAGTGGGAATTATAACATGGAAGGAAATAAGAGGGCAGAGGGAGGGGTTAACTGGACCGAGCTCCGTCCTCCTGCAGGCTGGGCCAGTGATATTTGGTGAGAAGACACGCTGTCTTCTATACTTTTGATCAAATACACTGAATGAGTTTCAAATTACAGTGTGCAAAACATCTCTCACAGCCATAGCTTACTCAAGAAGTGCAAAATATCTAAATAAATATGCTAATTATGAAAGATTAGATGTATCAACCAAAGGTAATATGTAAAAGCCAAGGTACACTTTATACTAAAATCACAAAATTGATAGCTATGTGACAGACTCCTCTAATAAAACATCGTTAATTATTAAAAGTTTGAAGGTTTGCTCGTCATGTCATGCATTGGTTTCCTGTGTTTTCTTCTTTTTCTCTTCAAATGTATTCTGGCAAAAATCCCCGTGTACGATCCAGAAGCAATCACTGCTTCCACACCAGGAGACCAAACTCAGGCATATACAACTTCAAGAAGGAAGCGTCCTTCTGGAGCCATGCCATAAATGTTTTAGCAGCTGACACCTCACGTGCCAATAAAATTCCATGAGAAGGGAGCAATACCCCACGAGATCGTGCAGAATACAGATGACAACAACGAAGTCTAAGTGCACCGCGCGGTGGATTGTCAGCACGCATTCCCCAGGGAGAACCCTGAGCTGTGTTACACATTCTGTGCGAGGTTTGCTACTTCAGCGCTTTTACCTCAGACATATGTTCACTGTATTAGATTTCAGCCGTCAAAACATATTTCATTTAAAAGAGAACGGAGATAAAACACACCAGTTCCTGACGTACTGACAGCGTATTTACATTAATGAAAAAATATGTAGAAGCTTAAAACTTGTGAGCAGGAACAATTTAAAATACATCACCTGAGACATCTATTTTATGCTCACATATTACCAGGGTTTTATATTCACTTGTCGAAGAAAGTAATACAGAAGAAAGGTGGTATAAATAATGTAATCACGGTTTGTTTAATTTTATAAAATTACCTAGTGGATAGATGCAGAAAATGTTGAATGGTATTTCAAACAATAACAATTGCAAACTTTATGTGTATTAAATAATATATAATATATATTATGTATAAATTTAACCTTAATCTCTTTGTATACGTGATATCACAAGCAAAATCTATTCTTGAATAAGCTATAAGTTAGGATTTCCTCATGAAGTCATTAAGAATATATTTCTAGTAATTTACATATAGAACCAGCACAAGCAGTGAAATGCATACTTTTATGTCCTTTTCGCCATCAAGTCTTAAAGAAGGGATATAGGTCACCGGAACTGGGACTCTATTATAGTCAACCTAGGTAGGAAAATTCTAAAATTAAAAAGAAAATCAAATAAAAAACAAAAAGAACCTGACCTTGCTTTGAAATTTCATTAATCTATTCTGAAGTGATTAAGCATTTAGTTACCCAGAAGCATTTGAAAACATTCTTTGCTGTCTACAAGGAGTATTGAGCCATAAACCGGAGCACGTGTGTAATACAGTGACACCTAACACTGCAAACACAAACCACCACGAAGACAGCGCTATGAATGGACCTCGAATACAACTGTGGGAGAAAGGACAGGTTCTCAGTTCTGTGAGGACGGAGGAGGGGACGCGCTGCTGCACGCAGCCTCACTCCTGGTGGCTTCCGTCCCCGGTGTCTGGCGGGACGACTGACTCTGCTTATTTTCTTTTGGTGTCTGGTTTTCAGTCTTAACGTGCAATATAAAAAAACAGTCTGTCGTCCTGTGAGAAGGCCGAGGGCACTGCGTGGGGGAGGAGGCCGCGCTGAGCGCCCCTCAGCTCAGAGGACCAGGCGGATGCAGGGCCGGCGTGTCCCCTTCCCAGCAACTGGGGACAATCACCCCTGGGCCTCTGGGACCAGATGGGGACAGGACAGCTATTCCTGATCGGAGCTGTGGCTGCCTGGGACACAACTGCTACCGCACAGTCCAGGGCGGTCTTCTGTATTCCAGTCACCGCTAAGGTTGGGTGACTAACAGATAGGGACGCGGGTCCTCACTGTGAGAAGCCCTGGTGCACACCGGTGTGTCAGAATTCCTGTGTGTCCCCAGTCCCCGTGTTTGAAGCTTTCCTTTAGTGTTTGATGAGAAAGTTGACCATTTTAGACATTTTAGAAATATTATTGTATTTTAAAATTTTAATTGAGAAATAAAAAATGGTTCATGTTGGGGATAAATGTGATCCTTTGATATAAGGGCAATTATAATTTTTGCTTCATTAAATATCACTTCTTATTTTGAAACGGTTCACTTTTTAATTACACTACTCCCTTGCATTTCAATTTGATTTGACAAATGTGTAAGTTATACTTTCTTTCAAAATATGACTTGCAAATAGTTTTCTAACTGTTCTTTCATTATTTTACTCTTTTTGGGCTTGTAAGACCCAAATCTAGTTCTAAATTTTACTATGTTTTCCTCCCTTGGCATATAATTTTTGATTAAAATATTGCAAACAAAATTTCTACATTTTTTCTTGCATTTTTATAAATTCATTGAAATTAAATTTTTTGACTGATCAAGAATTAATTTTAAAATAAGTAATGATATAGATTTCATACTTTATTTTTTAATTCATTTAACCATTTCATTAGCCTTTTAAAAACCAATTCATATTGATATATTGACCATTTTTAGTGCAGTCACCCAAAGTTTATTAAACTCCTTCTAATAATAAATTTAAAATAATCCATCATTTTATTTTCTATCAACTCTTTTTTGGGAAAACACCAATGTGGCATGCCACCCAAAAGAATATGAAATGTGAGCAATAATTTTACATTCTGTTGTCCAATTAATATTCAGCTGTTTTTCTGTCCACTGCTGTTTTATTAATTATTCCTTAAGTTAATGCCTGATAGTAGTAAAAGTAATACAAAATATTTCCTTCCTAATAGCAACAGAAAACTTCCATGAGTATTATTACTAAGTACTATACTTGTTTTGGAGCTATGTAGGTTCACACGGATGTAGAGCTAAGTCAACAGGTAAAAAAATGAGTTTGTAGAAAGCAAATTACCATTATAGTATACAGAAACATTCATTTATTTTAATACTCCATTGGACTCTTCTTATACCCTTTTGATTAAGAAGTTTGTATATTTTGCACAGATGATATCTGCCTATAATTCCTTATTTTGTGACATTTCTCCCTTGACTAAGTGGATATTCCACTCACTTCATAAAAATAATTGAAACAGATGCCTATTTTTTCTTTAGCACTAGACTTTTTTTGCTAGAAGATATGACAGGGTCAGTTTGAAATTATATGAGGTTAATGTTTTGGTAGTGGTATTTTAAAGTTACTTTTCTATTCATTTTATGACATTTTTGTATAAATTTCATGTTTTAAAATTGGTTATATTTTTCCTTAAAATAGTTTTCCCATTTAGGTCTTCAAATTTATCCTACTAGCACTGAATTTAAGAAGTGTTCTTAATTATTGTAAAATTCTGTATAAAACACTTATCACTATGATTATGTAGTTAATATTACTTATTTCATGCTTTATCATTTTTATTTTTATTGATTTTAAGAATGAATGTTACTTCTAAAATGCTATTATGAAATGTATTTATTCATTAACATTATCGTTTATGCTCTTTTCAATATTGATTTTCATTTTTAAAGAATGACTATACCTTGTATTCTGAACAGCTACTTTGAAGATAGCAATATGCAATATATTAACTACTGTTAATTTCCTGTTATTTTGTTTTGAAATGTGGCATAATTTTTATCCTTTTAGTTTTTTTAAAATAAAATTTAAAGAAATCAATAGCACTGAGTTTTAGATTTTTTTTTCTTTTACTTAAAATTAAAGAGCTCCTACAGTATAGACTTCCGGATAATGCCTGCCTCCGTCTCCCATTCATTGAGCAGAGCTTTCTTGAGTAGAGACAGCTTGGATTCATACAAGCAGTGGGTCACATACAGGGAACAGCTGCTGTCCCCACTGTGACCCCAGCAAGGGGTGTCCCTGATTTTCTTTATCCTTGTCAGCAGGTGGCAGTCCCAGGTATCCTGGTGGGTTTTAGCCCTTTTCATGGGAATCTTTTCTTTTAATTTGCAGTGAAGTTTTTATTTAGATAATTTGTTTATATTTTTTGAACTAACTTGCTGTTTATCAGTTGCTAAATTTTAGATTTTCTTTTTTATATTTGAATAGAATTTCTTGTCAGACATGTTCTATCATATACTTTTGTTGTTGTTACCCAATCTATGATATTTCCTTTTGTTCTTTTAGTAGCATTTTACACAAAAGTTTTTAAATATACAAAATACAAACTTCTCATTTTTCTTTTATTGATCATGTTTTCTGCATTATGTTTACTGAGAAATTCAAAATCAACTAGGTGTTTTCAAACATTATTTCCAAGTTTTATATTTTTTCATTTTACATTTAGTTATAAGATTAGTTTGAATTCTTTTTGAGGGAGAGATGTAAAGTCTGTATTTGGAGACTTTTGTGTTTGTGGGTCCATATGGACAGCCTAACACCATCGGTTGAAGAAATTATAATTTCTCTATTGAATTGACTTCATTACTTTCCATGAACTAGTGGAGTTTATTTGTGTGGGGCTCTTTCTGAGCACTCTTCCATTCGATTGATCCATCTCTATTTCCACAGTATGCAGTGGACATTATTGTAGTTTGCAGTTTTGTAAGAAGTCTTGTTTATGCTTTTCAGTGTTGCGTTTCCTCATCTGAATCAGTTTCATTACTATATAAACATTAGGATCAGCTGTCAGTATGTGAAAAATAACTGACCGGAACTTTGGAATTGCATTGTTTATAGATGATCCCAGGAGAATTGACCCTGTGTGTGTGTGTGTGTCTGTGTGTGTTTGTGCATGTGTACTGGTAAGTGAACACAAATCCTTCTTATTGAACTACATCCTTAACTCTGTTTTTCCTGTGTTTTGAGACAGTTTCTCAGTAACTCTCTAAACTGTCCAAGATGGAATTGAACTTGTGATCCTCCAGTTTTAACCTTCTATGTGTCTCTATCCTACCTAGAATCGATCTATTAACAGCATAGAGTCTTCATATTTGTAGAAATAGAATATTTCTTCTGTTAGTTATGTCCTTTTTTAAATGTCTCAATCAAGAATATTTTGTTTTCATCATATCCATATTCTACACAGATTTTTGCTAGATTTCTACATATTTCATTATGAGGAATGTTAATACAAATTGTATTGTAATTTCAAATTTTAATTGCTCAATCATTGCTAACATTGAAGACAGCTATTTCCCTTTTTTTAAACAGGCTTATATGTTTCAACCTTGCTTATTGTTTCAAGAATATTTTACTTCATTCTTTGGTATCTTCTCCGTAGACAATAATTTCAAGATGAACAAAGATAGTTTTATTTGTTTATACCTAATCTGCAGGCATCTTACTTATATCTTCTTAACATACTGCATTAGTTAAGGCTTCCAAGTAATAATGAAGAGTAGTTTAAGAGATTGACCTTATTTCCATTTTAGTGGAAAAGTATCTAGTTTTTCACAATTATGTATGATCTTGCCTATTAAAGTTTTGAAGACACCATTTTATTGGGTTGAAGAAGTTCCCACTTATTCCTAGATGTTGAGATTTTGTGTTGAATAGTTAGATTTTGTCAGATGGTTTTTCTTTGTTGATGTAGTTGAATGATCTTTCTTCTTAAGTGTGTTGATAAAATGGGCTGCTTTCTCTTGCAAGCACGAGCCATCCTCACACACCTGGAATCCAGCACACTTCAATGTGTTGTATAATTATTTGGGTACATAATTTGATAATCTTTAAATTTTTTTACTTTATGTTCATAAAATATATTGATCTGTATTTTCTCTTTATCTTATTTTCCTCATTTGGTTTTGGTACTTGGGGAATTTTGACCTGAAAGTTAGAAGCATCCCATCTGTTTGTATTTAATGAAGCAGACTCACATAAGGGAAATAATCACTTTGCAAAATTTAGAGTGGAGTCCACAAGTTATATGCCCAGGGCACTGGCCATTGACTATATATATATATATAAATGTGTTTATTATTGAACACATTTTTCATATCTCATTTTTTCAAGAAATTGTTCTATTTACCTTTTTATCAAATTTGAAGACAGTTTTTATATTATTCTTTTATTACTCTTTTTACATTTATAAAATTACCAATGATAATCCTTATTTCATTTCCAGAATAATGATTTGTTTTTTCTTTTTCTTTTCTTATTTGCTTAGCCTGTGTACATGTTGATCATTTCATTGGTCTTTTCCATTGAAAAGTCATTTGTTTTCACTGACACGCTTATTTCAGGAATTGCCTGCACTGTATTACTAAGTCATTTTTACTACCTGCAAATTTATATGCTATTATTTGAAAGTAAATATAGATCAGTTGTAAAGATGAATTGCAAATTATAGGAACTATAGAGCAGTCTTAAATTTTAGACAATAGTATAATTGAAATGTTTAAATGAGAGAAAATAAAATAGAATCATAAAATGCTCAGTTAAAATTTAAAAAGTAAGAGAAAAAGAGGTAAAAAAGACCAAAAGCAAATATATGCAGAAAATATGTAGCAGTGACAAATGATAGAATTTAAGACAACTTCAATGTGAATGATCTACATATAACAAGCAAAAGAGAATATCAAAAGGATTGAATTAAAGACAAAGTATGAGTGTATTACATCCAAAGGAAACCTAAATTAAATATAAGGTCAGACAAATAAAGAGTCCGCGGGTAGAAAAAACAGCATGTGGGTAGTTATCCCACAAACAAATGGGCTGTTTTACAGACAAAACAGACTGATTGTAACTTCTTTAAAAAAAAGTCAAAAAAAATCATATGGTTTTGCATGTGAATACCACTCAGCAGAATGCAAAATGTCATACTCATTTTCACTCACTAATATAACAATATTGATCTGCTGCCGTCTAGTATATTTTTGATACAGCTGTAAATAATTGTGGGACTCGGTATTGTGTTTCTTCCCTGTTAGGTGAGTTCATGATTTCTGAAGCTAATTATCTCTGTTGGAATATTCTTTTCTATTTTTCGCTCTGAATATCTGAATATGGTTTACTTCAGTGTTTCCATGTTAGATACTCTATGTTACATATGTCTTAAATTTTATCTTTGATGACCTTTTTCTCTTATATGAACTTAGTTGCCTACATTTAGGGCACTGTTAATTGATAGCAAGTTCATTTGATCTTCAAATCGTAGTTGACCATTTCTATGGTATACACTTCAATAGTTACAAAGTCTTCAGTGATTTATAATTTGCTGTCTCTTTTTATTTTTCTGACCATTTATTTCATGGCCACTTGCTTCAAAAGTGCTCATTAAAAAATTGCCTTTCTTCTCTGGGATTGATTTTTCTTTTCCAAATTTTTCCAACCTTATAATTTTCTCTATACTTATTTTATTTTTCCTTATTTCTTACGAATTTCATGAATATTTCATAATTAATTGTAGTGGGTTCAATATTGCTGCCTCCAAGCTCCTGCCCAAAGGAAACCTCATCATACAACCATTTTGGGAAAGAGGGCCTCTACAAAGGCGTGGCATTAAGATGCAGTCCTGTCACGGTAGCCGGGCAGACCCAGTGTTCCTGCGAGCACAGGGAGCCAGGCAGAGACGGTAGATGTGCTACCAAACCAGGGTTGCTGGGGCACCTGGATGCTGGGGAAACAGATTTTTCAGGGTAATGTACCTCAGACAGAATTCTTTCAAACTATGGTCCTCAGAATTGGGAGTGAATAAATTCCTCTGAGGTGCAGTCAACTAGTTCTGGTGTTCTGTTGCTGCAGCCACTGGGAAGCCGAAACACTCGCCCTGGTGCTGTCATAGTGTGATTCTCTATGCATGTGTTACATTTACCGAGTCTTCCATTCTGCTATTAATAGGATGTATTTTTTTTTTATCAGTACCGGGGATCAAACTCACGACCACGTGCTTGCAAGGCAGGTTCTTACGCCGCTGGGCTAAATCCCCAGCCCCAGTCGGATGCATTTTACAATTCTGTTTTACTGGCCTCCTTATTCTTTCTTTTTTATTTACTCAAGTAAGACGCAACCTGGTTTCTTTTCCATTTAACCATCATTCAATGAGTGAAAACTTTGATATTTAAGAATGTTTACCATTCAATGCAATTATCCTTCATTTGGCTATCAATTTCAGGCAATATTTCTTATAACTTAGACCCTTTCTTTTATCTATAGAATCCATTTCTTCTTCACACTGAGTTTAACTTAGTTCCTGAATTCTCCAAGTTCTCCTTACTGTGGGGAGTTATATACTTTACCACAAAAGTATAAGGTTACAGTGTAGGGTTACTTGTTTTGTGTTTATTACAGAACATTATGTACCTTTTTCCTCTGTAATTTTAATTATTTATTTACTTCCAAAATATGCCTCTTGTTTCCCTTCTATTCTCAATTTGCCATAACCACTTAATAGGGGCCAGTGAATTACATTCTTATAGTTATAATTTCCCTTCAGTAAGCCTTAGTAAATCCCCTGTGATACAGATATTTTGCTGTGATTTGGTATCTCATGAAGACCAGATGATCATGTTAGTTCTTTAAATTTTCTTGATACTCTTCTTCCTATCATTGTTTCTGTTTAGACTTTTCTGATAAGATGTGCAAATTTTAACATGTACAGATCATTTATATCTATCTTTTCCACTAAATCTGTCAACTATCCCTCTTTCTTGTATACAAATAGGCAAATACAGAGTGTTATACAAGATGAATAAATTTATCATTGTCATGAGAATTATGGGGCCAGGGATTTAGCTCAGCGGCACAGCACCTGCCTGGCGAGTGTGAGGTCATGAGTTCCATCCCCAGTACTGAGAGAGAGAGAGAGAGAGAGAGAGAGAGGGAATTATGGAAGTGTATAAGTACATGAGCAACAGTTACCAACTGTTATGGGTTGAGAGCTGGTGGGCAACTAAACGCCAGCTGAATTACATCTCCATGCTGCTGAGCGTAGATGTTTCACCTGAGGAAAGTCGCCAGCACAAATGGAGACGTGGAGAAGAAGGGAGAACCTTAAGGCATTAGGGCATTGAGGCATTGTGAGGTCTCCTAAGAGTTACTGTTTGAGCCGTTAGGTTCTCCTGGAGAAGCTCTGGTCCTCACATCAAGCAGTGCTTCCCGGCTCTGGAGGGGAAGACGTGTGCCGCTTGGTCTCCAGGATGAACTCGTCACACTGGCTTCCTGGCATGTACTCGACTGTGCTTGTTGTTGGAGGAGCTCGGGGCCTCCAAGTCGCTGAGGAAGGCTGTGGTACTTTGCAGGACAGCCCTGGTCTTTGTTGTGAGTATGACTTCTGGGCTCCAGCCCTCGAACTATCAGCACAGCTCCTTCATTCCGCTGGCATAGACTTCCTAGCTTCCACTGCTGACCTTTGGGTCTTCCCAGCATGGATCCCTAAAAGAGACTGGCATGAGTCCTTCTTGTGGGCTCTAGACCTCCAGCTGGACTCGTGGGAGGCATTGTCATGAGCTCTGGGTCTTTATCTGGACTCATCTGGGACAATGTTGTGGGATTCAGGCCCTTGGCTAAATATTCTATGTATTTAGTGTTGTGGATAGATTTCCTGCATTTTCTTGTGTTAACTGTGGGTGACCATCATAAAAATAGTATTATAAACTCCATTTCCTTATTCTAATTGTTCTCTGTACAACCCCTGACTACAACACCAACTGTTTCTGTCCATGGAGTACAAAGTGGCAAACGTGTGTCAGTTCAGAAACTGCAGCAAGAATATTGTGTTCCTTAGCTACAGCGTATCTTCTTACCGTAAGTTAGTAGTCCACTCTGTCTTGGTTTTCTCCTTTAACTTAGAGTAAACCCCGTGCCTTGAAAGAGTAAGAGAGCCTCTGCACTTCGCACCCTCAGTGACTCCTTTCTGTCTCACAAAAAGGGTGCTATTGTGGAAGCTTAATGGTATGAGGCTGTGAATAAAATATGTCCTTGCAGCTCTCCGGATGTGAGAAAGAAGCCCATGGAGTGCAGCACCAGCCCGGTCCAGAACGGCGCCACTCTGCTTGACAGGAGACCCGCTCATAAGGCGGAGGCTTGACCATTGCACACACACTGAGAAACCACCCCTGGTCATTACATTAGGCAAAAATGTCCAGCACTGGGTGACAATACAGAGAACTCTACCCTGTGAAACACGGGAACTTTTTGTAAGAATGATCATTCCAGCTTTCATACCCCTCTCTTTGCAATGGAAAAATGAATATAATGTTGCAGAAATTTACTAAGTCAGTGTGGTAAGCACACACTCTTGGTTTGCACACCAGTTTTACTGAATATCTCTTTGGGTGTAAGAACTTTGCTCCCTTTTCCTGTACTCCCCATACATTTTTAAGGGGACTGCCAAACATTACCTTACTCTCTGATGTAATAATAGACACACAGCCCAATAATAATTATTCATCTTTCAGTTTTCTTGCTAACAAAAATCAGACAAAATATTAGGCAGATAATGTAAGCAGGTAATATAATCAGGAAATTAGAATATTTCCCTGATATTTTAAAATCAGATTTAAGGGGATTTTTTTAATTTAAATTGTTCATGTATCTTACCAATGTTGTTTGCTCCGTCAGTGCTTAAAGAACAGTAAGTGGGAAGAAACAGGGAGAAAAAGACTGTTCTAGACAGCTGGTTTCATGATTGATGCAATGTACTGTGATGATGGATTTAAAAACATAGCAGTTTTTGGTGCAAGGCTTACAAGAAACACATCTATAGGTTTTAGAATTGAGAAGGTTTGGATTTTCAATGGCACTTTCTGAGGGAATTCAACATGACTAAGATCTAGATTGTATTTCCTTAAAAGTGACTGCAAGATTTTAACCTCTAGAACTTTTAATAATGACATTGCATTTTATATATTTATTTTTGGCAAATATATTATAGCATCCATAGGAAACTAATACTATATATGTTTATATTCAAAACAAGATTATGCTAAATTTCGATGAATACTTTCTCATCACTTTCTCTGCTTTAGAAATAGTTTATTCTTTAATGGCAGTGACTTTTCTTCTTTGCTCAAAACTTTTAGAATTTTGTTGGCGGAAGAATGCTAAATTTGAATTTTTAGATCAGTGGAAGTTCTCTGAATATACTGTGATGAATACTACAGTAATTCACCTCTGTGGGATCTGAGTCCAATTTTCCCTTATTAGACAGAATATTAACCTCTTGCAAAATTCCAGCTATAAAATACAATGGATCAGCATTACTCACCAGAACTCTGAAGAGTAATCACTTGCATTAAATTGCACTCACATGTTAGAGTGAAGAAAATAAAATGATTCCTTATGAGTTTGTATGTGTAAATTCTGAAGTGCAATTTTATAGAGCAGAAACAGATTAAGAGGTCAGGTAGTTATAAGCTAATGAGAAATAAATTGCTGTAATCAGCGACCTGACATTGCCTGAAGGATTTCTTTCTACAGTAATGGATTCAGCTGGCAAAGGGTCTTAATGTTGCTGTTGGAGACTCTTGTTTGGCATTTGTAATATTATTCTAAAGCTTGATTACATCATGGACCAAGTGAGTCCATTACGGGGCATTTGCCTGAAGTGATTTGATTTTAATGTGTCCTAAGTATCTAGTTGTATGGAGCCACAAGAAAAAGTGACATACTCTCTATCCATGGAGTGACACTTCATCTTTGTCCATCTTTGTTCTGATTCCTTGAGCAACAGCCCATCATATTATTTCTATTTTTTAGAGAAAAAGTGTTTTTAACCTATAGATCCCTTAAATGGAACTCTATTGAAAATTATTTATTAATGGTTTATTTCAAAACTTAAACCGTGTTATGTTGCAAACATAAGTACTTTATACTTTCTTCGTCTCTTGTGAAACAGTCCTTTGAGGCTATAAGTAGTGAAAACTGATATTTTGTTTTCTTTCTTTTTGTTTTGTACGGGGGATCGAACTCTCGGCCTTGCGCTTGCCAGGCAGCAGCTTGTGCCACTGAGCTAAATCTCCAGCCCCAATGATTTCTTTATAAATCAAAATTAAAATTCAAATAAACTTTAAATGAATGGATAAAGTATCTATAAGGAGTGACAAAGACACTGTAAAAGCAACTAGTTCTACTAATACCACGTTTTATCGCTTTTCTTGCTATTCGGTATATGGCAGGAATACAGTTCTGAGTTCTCTTGTATGAATCATAATCCAGTAAATTGAATTCTTGGTGTGATTTATAGACTCCTATCCTGCTAATACCAGGTAGTGTACCAGGTAAAGCTCCAGGTAGCAACTGCTCTATCAGCCTTGGAATAGTAAAGTAACTGTTGAACAACGAACAGATCAAGGAAAAAATCGAGAAGGAAACTAAATCCTTCTGGAAATAGATGGAAATGGCGACACAATATACAAAACATTTACTGGTACAACAAAAGCATCATTAAGAGAAAAGCTTGCAGGGATACATATCTACATCTAAAAGATCAGCAGATCCCAGGTAAACACACAATGATTGCATCTCAAGGAATTAGAAATACAAGATTAAACTAATTTCAGAGTTGGTAGAAGGGAAGAACTAATTATGGTGAAAGCAGACATAAATGAAATGCTACCTAAAAATGAATTCAAAGTTCAAGGAGAGAGAGAGGTAGCTACAAAGAAAGAAAGAAAGAAAGAAAGAAAGAAAGAAAGAAAGGAAGGAAGGAAGGAAAGGTCTCATAGATTGTTGGTCAGACTAAGAAAAGGTAGAAAAAGAAAACCTGAATAAAATCAGAGATTAAAAGAGAAACACAGCAAGACACCATTAAAATAAAAGGTCATTAGAGTTTTTTAAAGTTTCATATAAGAAGCACACAAATCCATAGGACATGTATCTTAAGAATAATCATGAAGAAATAGAAAAGCTGATCATACCAGTAATAATGACACTGAATAAGTAATTTTAAGTCTGTCATCAAAGAAGAGGCAGAACTACTTGGCTAAATTTTACCAAAAATGTAAAGGAAGCACTACTAATTCTCTTTAAGTTACTCCAAAACATATTAGAGGAGGGGAAACAT
>PVJX010003325.1:87377-111053 GCA_004027295.1 Dolichotis patagonum
TCAGTCTCTCCTACCTCAGTCTCTCCTACCTCAGTCTCTCCTACCTCAGTCTCTCCTACCTCAGTCTCTGCAATGCTGGGATCACAAGTGTGCCACCAACCCCAGCTGAGAATTTGTGTAAACACAGTACTGTGATGCCAGCATGAGCAGAATAACCACTATTCTCATATCAGATAAAAATCCAACCAAATTTTTAGATAAAATAAAACTAAACATTACAGGCTAACAACTCTGATGATGAAAATTCATGCAAAAATCTTGAACAAAATGTTGACAAACCAAATCAAGCAGCACTTAGAAACATTTTTTATCACGATCTAATGGAGTTCAGCTATGGAGATGAAAGGGTGATTAAATATGCACAGATCAATAAATTAGATACACCCTGTCAGCAAGCTGAAGGGCAAAAGCAATGTGATTTTCTCATTTGATGCTGTTAAGGCATTTGATAAAATTCAGCATGCACTCATCACAAAATATTGAGCAAATTAGATATATAAAGAATACACAGAATAAAGACTATTTTATTATGTTATTAGCCAAATCGCTAACATATTGATGGGAAATGCCAGGAAGATTTTTTAATGATCTGGCACAAGACAAGGATGCTTGCTTCCATCGGTTGTATTCAGTGGAAGGTTGGAGCTCGATCCAGAGCAATTAGGCATATGGAAAAGACATTAAATTATCATTGTTTGAAGATGACATGATCTTAGACATAGGAAATTCCAAAATCTCTACCAAAAGATGTATTGGAGCTAATTAAGCAGAATTATGGGATTGAAAATCAACACACTAAAATCAACAGTACTTTTGCATATCAATAGAAATTTATCTAAAACAAAAATCAAGAAAGAAATCTCACTTATAAAATTTAACACAAAATCACTAGGAATACTTTTTCCAAAAAGAGTCAAAGATTTCTATAATGAAAATTATAAAATACTGATTACATAAACTGAAAAAAACAGAAATGTGGAGAAATCTTGTGTTCATGGATTGGAAGAATTGCTGTTATTTCAATATCCATAGTGCATTAAGTGATTTCTACATTCAATGCAATCCCCATGAAAATACCAATGATATTCTTTGTCGAACCAGAAATGACAATTCTAAATTTTAGTTACAAAAAAAAAAAAAAAAGAAAAAAGAAGCAAGAAAAACCTGAGACAATGAAAGTCTTTTGAAGTTCAAAACCCAAACTGGGAGATGTTACTCTACCTGACTTGAACCACACCACTGAGTTATAATAACCCAGCAGTATTACATGGCATAAAAGCACATAGAAAGTCTGGACACAATAGAGTGACCACAGGTAAACCAATGCATGTATAACCAACTGATTTTCCTCAAGTGTGTTAAGAACAACATCGAAGAAAGAGTAACTTTTCAGTAAATGATGGTGAGGAAATTTTGCATTCACATATAGAAGAATGAATATAGACCCACTCACCAGTCACAAAATCAGTTCAAAAGAGATTAAAGACTTAAATGTAACACTAGAAAATATGAAAACCATGAAAATGCTCGACAATTATGAACTAGTAAATAATACTCAAAATCATCAATCATGAATCGAAAACACAGTGAAATATCACCTCACCAGAGCAACGACGGCTGAGATCAGCACTAAGACAACTCGGCTGGTGAAATGCGGAGAAAGGCAGCCCTTGCATGCTGCGGGTAGGAAGGAATGCAAGTTGGCACCACCTCTAAGGGACAGATGCAGGCAGAGTCCCTGGCTGCATAAACAGCACGTAGATTGTGGATAACTGAATTTACAGTTTCTAAAATAAACTGATGTTAAACTGTTTTAAATATAGAAATTACAAAGTGAATTTCAGTGAAATTAACATTTGAAAAACATGACTTGTTGCCTCAGTTGAAATTGGAGAAATTTATATTAAATCCCTAAATTATTTTCAGATCAGCTCATTAGACTTTTTGTTTTTCCAGATAGGAATATTTTTAAAATAATAGTCATATGATGTTGTAGCTTAAAATAATGCTCACTAATTATCTAAGGCCATACCTACTTGAAATAGGGACATTATTATGAACAATTGATATTATTATCCAAGGAAGAGTGAGGTCAATTTATACCATGTCTTTTGTGAAATGGTAAACAGAGCAAATGTTAATAAATTGCACATTATTTTTAGTATCTAAAAAGCAATTACTTTAATAAAAGTAACCAAGTAGAGTGAATAATATCAAGAAAGATTTCTTTAAAATAAAATTCTAGCAAAGCAACTGCTTCTTAGAAGAATTGTTCAAGTCAGGATGAATTAAGTTTACACAGTTTGAGTAATTACAAAGTCAGCTGAGATGAAACTCCAGTATGCATTAGTAAGGAATTACAATGTGTTTTAAAAAAAGCATCTAAGGTTTGCGTATATTTTTGCACATGTGTGCATACAGTTCATTGGTGTATGTATGCACATATACATGATCACCTAACAGACCCCTAAGGAAGAATGAAATTGTATAGCCAATGTTTCAATACATCATAAGATTCATACACTTATGTCAACCTGTCTTCTCCTAATTCTTCATGACTCATAGGACATGTGTTTAACTGGAGATTATGAAATGCAAATGAGGGTCTGAGAGCTTTAGATCAAAGAGGAATGGAAGGATAGAAAACTTGTCCACTAACTCTCCAAGGAGAAAGTCAGAATTACATAAACAGCTAACGTCAAATATTTCCGTATCACACATTTTTCCACATTTATTCATGGGAGGAGAACCCAAAGGCAACTTCTAGCCCAGGAAGACAAATGATTTAGAGACGTGCATAGGGCTGACACCTTTGATAGTTTAGGGTGTCCTTTCTTAGTACCCAGGGCAAATCTCCTTGATGAGGTGTGAGACACAAAATGCTACCATCAAAGGGATTTCGGCACTGTGACGAACCAGAAGACAGCTCCATCCGTGCCTCCTGGGGTTACTTACTGACTGTTAACTCAGAAAAAGGAAGTTCAGAGTTATGGTGAAAAACTAAACCAAATTAATGATGATCGACAAGAATAATTAAAAAACAAAAGTCTAGCTAGAACTCTACTTTCGAAAAAGGAAAGTCCTTATTCAATTCTCTTTCTACATTTTAGTTTTGAAATTTGAAGCATGCATATGATAACTATTTAAAGCCAGAATAAAAGCATAATCTTTTTTAATATGTTGATATATATAAAATATGTTTACTTGTCCACTTGAAGGATGTTCGAATATAGATACCTGAAAACTCAGAATTTTAGTAGCAAAATAAAATAGGAAATATAAAAATATTGACAATCATAAGAAAATATAAAATTATTGACAATAAATATATGAAAACCTTTAAAAATTAAAACAGTAATTTTGCATAATTCAACATACTCTTTCTTATATGTGTATATATATATATGTAAAATCATTATATACATCTAGGTTCATTTATGTAAAGTATTGTAAAGAAGTCCAATCAGAATCTAGAGATTATGTCCCATATTGTGAAATAATTCATAGTTATGTCTTAATTATTTTCTACAATCAAAATATTGGAAGTGATATCTCACAATTAAATTTTATTAAAGTTGATACCCTTAATTAAAATATAAGTCTTCACATATAACCCATAAGAACAGTATGGAATTAACTAACTGGAAGAACCTATAAATATCTGTCTTGGACGGGTATGTGATTCATTAACGAAGTCAACTCCTACTTTCACCCTAAGTAATAGAAAGTAGAAACATGCAGAAGGAGAAGAGTTGGTCCTTTCTCAGCTGCTGCATTAAGTTCCAGGTGAAGTTTGCTCAGTGGTCAAGGAGGTTAAATGAGCACCACTTATACCCAGCTTGATTTCTGTACGAACCGTGAGCTCAGAGAATGCCTGATGTAGAGGAAGATATCATACCTAAAAAAGCCATTATAAATTGTACCATGAATGTCTCAACTTTGCAACTTGAGAGTGGGAAGGGAAAATTAAAGGAGTATAAGAAATCTCCTAACAAATGGATTGACGGAGGTGACTGTGGGAAGTGAAAACATTCTCTGCTTTCTGTTCCATGTTAGGAAGGGCGAGTGGGAAAACAAAGCAACATAAAATTAAGAAGATAGTTGTGCTTGAATATCATGATCCACAACTGGAAAATGACTCTGCCTTTCTAAACCTTTCTTTCTGTGCCTGTGTGTGTGTGTGTGTGTGTGTGTGTGTGTGTGTGTGTATACTTCTGGCCTCTCTCCTCACACATGTGCCCTTTTCCCTAAGGGAGCTGCTCCAAGCAGTTAGAAGTGGTTACGTTAGAGGATGCCCAGCTCACAACCCCAGGGTGTGTTCCCCAGTTGGTGTTGGGAGCCCACGTCTTATGGTTACCAAATACCTGCTTCCTTAAAATGAGGATCATCACCTACAGAGGTGACATCAAGACACCTATCTGGTTTACTTATTCTAATTCTCCAATGGATCAAAATCAAAAGGGGATAAATGTTTTGACAATCATCATTCTCATTGTCAATTTCTCCCAACATTTAATGTATAAACTTGACCCTCAGGTGTTTGTTTTTCAGTTAGATTTTAGGGAAACAAAAGAGGATGTCAGCAGCTGAGTGTGAGCACGTTTGTGTATGGTCCGTGTATGTATCTTCTTGTGTGTAAATACTTTAAACACCAGAATATGGAAAAAGAAAGAGAGTGAAGGGACCTGAGGTGCTGTTGTTGTTCCCTGCAGAATCCGTGAATGGCCTCACTTACAACTCTAGGCTTCTGTGTGCTATCTACTGGCGGGGACCCTGTGCATATGATTTGACTGCAGATTCCATAGTTAAAGAGAGGAGAGAACAGCACTACAAACAAGGTGTCATCATGTGTTGGAGTTTCAAGACTCCAGTGCAGCTCAGTGGGAGAGTGCTTGCCTAGCGTGCCTCTCACTGTAGATTTTAAGCCCAGAACCAACACGATAATTGCACGGACACCTCTACCCTAACGAAAAACAGGGAGAAAGAAAAAGGAAATTGGAATTTAAAGAGGAAAAAAGCAGCTTAAAAATGGCATATATGGTATGAATATTATCGTATAGAATACACCTCATTGATTTGACACCGCAGTGGAAGAGGGGTATTGATAGTGCAATGCATACTTGACCTACAGAATTCTCAGAGACCAAACAAAATGTTCTGCCCTGCATGGATTCTTCTGGAAACCAGCTCAAAATACTTCTGGTGCCATATTCTCAAGTCTGTGTACAAACTTTGCAGCAATTATTGCAAGATTTCTTAAATGACAGTGACATATATCCTTGTACCTCAGTCAGACTGCAAAGTTATAGGAGATTATAGTGTGTATTTCAATACAGTAAACCAGGACCTAATAAATACCCATTAAAATGCAAATATTATGTAGATACATTATTCTTAAACACTGGTAGCTATGATTGATTGTAGCTCTTGAATGACTATCAGGAAGTGCAATAAATTTAACATAAATCGGTGCCTATAATAATGTCAAAAACTTATAACACTTCAGTGATAAATGAGTCCCTGTGAAGTTGAAGAATGCAAAATGTGTTAAATTGGGGAAAGTTCATCAATGCAGAAGTGGAATCTTAGGTCAAAACATTTATTTAATCTGACAGTTATTATACTTTGACACAAAGGCACAATATTCAGCACGTATAGAGAAGGGTACACTTAAAATAGGACAAAATGCAAATTATGTTTGTTTCTTGTTTGGTCTACTATAATGTCCAAATTTTATGATTCTTAGGTAAAAAGCATGTTTTGAAATAAAACACTTCTACATATGTAAAAAAGTTTGTAGAAACTGCCTAGGTTTCGTGTTTTTTACCTGACTCTCTAGCACAGAAACGAAACATATCTGGAACTAATGCCATCACCAACGTAGAGATTAGTGACTAGAAACAAGCCTGGGAACCCAATGCATAATACAATGCATTATAGCTACAAGACAAGGTTTAAAAACAAAGCAAGCAAAACAAGAAGTGGACAAAGAAAAGAGTTAAAACATGTTGTGTTTTAACACAACAGGGGGCTGGGGATTTAGCTCAGCGGCATAAGCGCCTGCCTTGCAAGCGCACGGTGGTGAGTTCGATGGGAGAATATGTTTGACATTGGGATTTGTATTATTTTTAATTTTTGAAACTAATTTAAGTTTTTTAAATTTTTTATTCTTTAATTTTAATTTAAAGAAGGTGAAATAAACACAACAAAACAGAACAAAGTAGATCAGAAGAAAACAATGTAAGTGACACAGATTTCAAAGCACGGTAACAGGAGATCTACCATGGATACTGTACTATCTTTTTGTTCTTCCAAATAGTTGTCTATATCTTCACACACAATGAATTCATACAAAACAAAATAGTATTAAACTGATCAGAACACAGTGATGAAGGCTTTACAAGTCTTCAAAACCAGACAATAGGAACATCAACAATGGCTGCCGTAATGTCTCTTATTCTCTTCAAATTAGCTGTCCATACCTTCATGTATGTTGAAATTAAACAATACAACACAGACTAAAACCACTCTGAACAAAGAATAATAGCATTACTGGATTTCACAGCATGATGGTACGATATCAGCAATGGATACCATAATGTCCCTTTTTTCTTCAAAGTAGCTGTTCATTTCATCACGCATAATATCATGGATTCTCATAAACTTTTTAGGGGAAGTTCTACGCATGTACAAACCTCTACATCTATACCTAACCTTTCTGTATTAGAGGAAAAAACAAACAAAAAACAAATTACTAGAAAAACATGAAACAAAAAAGACAAATAAATAACAATAGCAAAAAACTCAAAACGATGATATAGGCCTTCAAAACAAGGTTGTGGAGTATAACTGGGGTTGTTATTTTACATAATGTTCTTCAAGAGTTTACAGGGCACAGCACCTCAACTCCATGATGAAGTAACATTTTAGAGTTGTTTCTTGTCCCTCAACAAGGATATCACTGGCTCGCATTTGGATTGATTACCATTACCGTGTAGTGTTTTATCCTCATGTTGTGTAACACACCAGCACATCTTCTAAGACATAGTTGTGAATATGTTAATATAATATACCAAAAAACTTATTTTTGAAAGACTACATAAGACAATATAACTTTTTTTCTAAAAATGACTGCATAAATTTGCCAGATATAAATATTTCAGTAAGGCAGACACTCACGGTCACTCATTGCCACGCCTGCATTAAGAACACCAGCACCCTTCTCCCACTGATTACAAGAGCAAGAAGACAAATAACAGCTCTGTGTATACAGATGAATGAACGGTTGGCCTCCTGTGTTAGCTGTTATTCTAAAACAGCTTAAAAAGGTCGATCAAACTGGGAGGCTTCTAACTTCATTGGCGAGCACCAGAAATACCAAATTTTGTCTGAGAGATTTATAGAGGCAGGTTTTGATTAAGACACTGTTTTATTATTCTTTTCTGTTCTTGAAATGCACAGATTAAAAGACTATCAGTATTCAGACTTCTGTTTGACCCTGTGGCTGTTCCTATGTCAAATTGGATCTTTGTTCTTCTGTTTTTCCTATAAAGTGAAACCTGCTCAGTCTCTCTGTCCTCAACTTTTATTTCCTCACCTTTGATCTTCAGTATTTGTTTGACAAATCTTCAACTCTGAATCAAGTCAAGCATATGACTTCATTCCTCTTAACTGTGTGCAATGAAAAACAGCAAGAATGCAAACGCTACCACAAACCTTCCAAACACAAATGTGAGCCCATATACTCCAATTAGAGTTATTCTATTTCCATTTTCTAGGAAACTTTTCCCTAAACTGGCCCTTGTAATATCTTTTCACTTTTTTTGCTTTTTATTTTCACATTATATTTACTGAAGGAATGGACTTTAATTTCTGCCTTAATTTCTAGAAACATATTTTTTGCATCTTTATTTTTTTTTCTTTAAAGATAGTAAAATACAACAAAATCACAGAACAAAGCCAATCAGGACAATGCAGTGAAATTGGTACAGAACTTCAGAGCAGCACACTGGGATAACAGTAATAGGTACCATAGTATACCTTGTTATCCTCACAAAAGTTGTCCATTCAATCAAACCAAAAACAGAACATCATAAAACCTATCAAAACAGAATATTGAATAGAACAAAAAGCAATTAATCAGAGCAAAGCAAAACAGTGATCACAATGTTTACCTTCAAAGAGATGGTAGAAGGAAATCCCCCATATTTGCTATATTGCGTATGGTCATCCTCCCAAAAGATGCTCAGACCTCTGGCCCCAGGTCAGCACAATCAAACTAACAATACAAGCATTTATTTGCTTTAAGTACCTTAGTTGCTATCAAGTCTGGCTGACCTCCACTGCTAAGGGCAGGGGTTGAATCTCAGCTCACACTCGTAGGCTCACAGGAGACACTAACTGACTCTCTCCCCTGCACACCTGGGGTCCTCACCGCTTACCAGGAAGGATGGCTCACTGCTTTCTGGGTCAGCCCCCCAAGTTCTCCCATGGCTGATTCTTGGGAGACGTTAATTCATTGTTTCTCTGGCATGGAGAAGCGCATTTATATTCACATTTGTTCTCCTTTAACTCAAGTTTCAGAAGCAGTTTAGCACACTGATCCTCACTTTGGTGCCCAGAGCTTCCTTGCTTTGTTTTTCACAGAAGTCACTTTTTATCTCAGGTCATCAGAACATGTGTGTGCCATGTAATTCTTATACTCTTTCTTCGGAGTAGGTGAATGTGGGTAATACATTTCAGTTCCTCTCTGCATCCTTTTTCCCTTCCCTCCTCTCCCTCCACCCATCTCTTGAACCTTTTCCTTTTTTATCTTGTACATGTGCAGTACATAGTGCTTACCTTCCTTGTGTGGATTTGGTGCATGTTGCCAAGGCAGAAGTGCATAGAAAAACTCAGGGCATCTGTAACAATTTCTCAGATGTTGCCTGCTTCAACAGGTAGGCAGCCTCCCCCACTGTCAGTATTTCTCACAGGAGAAATGCTTTTGCTGAAGTTGATGAGCTTACACCGACACAGCACCGTAACCTAAGAAACATACAATATGCTAGGGGTCACTCTCGGTGAGCCTACATGTTCTGACAAACATACAATGACCTGTTCCTCTCTACTAGAGTATCGTAAAAAACAAATGATGCCATCCTGAAATCCAGAAACCTGCATATCTCTTGCTTTGCTCTAGCCTGAGGACACCCTGTCATTGTACTCTCTCTATTGATGTGTGCCTTCTTCAGTGTTCTACAGCTGGAGCCAAGGCTTGTAGCCCTGTCAGACTGGCTTCTCTCATTTTCATATCTGTTGATGTATCATTCATGCCTGTGCATGAGTCGATAGTTCATTTTATTGTGCCCAATATTCCAATGCCTGGATGTACTGTAGTTTATTCATTCACCCTGCTATTGGTTGTTTGTGTTTGTAGAATCATGACTATCTATCTATCATTAAAATTTGTATCTATGAATTCCTTTTGTACAGAAATAACTTTCAGCATCTTTGGGCAATATCCAAGGAGTGTGATTACTGTATTGTATGACACAAGTCTCTGTAGCATTATCAGAACCTGCTCCACAGTTTTGAGAAGAGGCTGTGTTACACTGGTTCCCATTAGCAGTGTGAAGCAGATCTCCCCTGGAATGTGGATTATGTCTTCTTCTTCCCACATTTTGTCCAGTTTAACAGCTGCATAGGGGTAGTCCAGCATCTTAATTTGCACTTTTAATGACATAAGATGTAGATAATCTTTTCCTAACTATGCTTACTTTTGTGTGCCTTCTTTGATAAACTGTTTTCTAAACGTTTTGACCTAACTTTTAAATCTGCCTTCTTCTTTACTTATTGTTGAGTTTTAAGAGTTCATAGCATACATTTGAATCAAATGTTTATCAGTTAAGTGTTATGTAAAATATTTTATCCCATTTTGAAACTTTCTTCGAATTCTCCCAACAATGTATTTCACACAGATCTTAATTTTAATGTGCTAACCAATTATTTCTTTCACTGATTATGTCTTTTTGTACTACCTAAAATCTTCTTTCACACCCAAGTTATCCAGTGCTAACTTTCAGGAGTTTCACGGTTTTGCACTTACATTAAAGAAAATAATTCCCATTAAGTTTTATGAAAAATATAAAGATTAATTCTAGATTTTTTTTTGCTTTTACATAATGAATCCTTCCTTCATCACTTGTAGAAAAGACCTTATTTGCTCCAGTGATTGCTTTTGCTTTTTTGTCAGATTTGTTGACTCTACTAAGGTAAATTTGTTTATAATCTCTCCATTCTGTTCCACTGATCATTTATCTACCAAGAGCTTTTCTATTTATCTATGTGGAGTCATATACTCTCTTATTTCTTCAAACACCTTCCTCCTCTCTTCTCATCCATCTATCTAATATATAGATACACACATTATATATACGTATATCCTTTCATATATTCACTTCTTCTATACTTATTTTACACATAAAATTTCTCATTTACACATTTTTTGCTACACATAAAATTGCTCACATTATTCCCTTTTTACAAACAAGTCCTTTCTTTGGATCCAACTGTTTATTTTCACAATTCTAGTTCCATGATATTTGTAGGTGCCTAATCGCTCCTGGTTTTCTGGAAGCATGGAAATGACTCTGGAGTAAGCAAGCTAGCGTCCTCAACACCTCAGAATGCTTCTCCCCCAGTATGTGACCCATTTGTATCCTCTCCTATCACTTGAGAGATAAAATTAGTAAAGCGTTTGCCCCCACATCAGCCGGCTTCTCAACATTCATGACTGCTGGTCTCCTAACCACTGTCTCACTCTTCCTCCTCCACGCTAATAGCAGATTTTCGCTGTGGTCAGAGGCTTCTTTCTTTCTTAGATAGTTATTTCCTCCTTGGTCCCTCCCAACTCGTATTTGTTGAAAGCATTTGCAGCAGAAGCATTGCTGGCCCTCCGGTAGTAGCATGTTATAATTATAATTGTTATTATGATCATATGACCAAAATTAATATATGATTTATTCACACCTCTCTCAGTTTTGTGGGCTTTCGCGAGGGAAAACATAACTCGCTCATACATTTGTCCTACAAGACGCACTTTTGTGCATACAGGTGGTTCTCACTGTTAGATCTGCAAGTATTTCCTCGCTCCTATTTTGCAAGTAACATTAGCTGAGAGCTGAGAGGAACCTACCAGACATAGTCTCCGCTCTCTGGCTGGAAGAAATAGAGAAATAATTTATCGGAACTAGTTAAGCCTTGTTTCTCTTTGAAGTCGGGGCCTTCGGGTGTCGTTAGCTGTGACTTCTACTGTGTTGAGAAGCGTTCAATTTCGCCTCCAGTCAGTGGAGATCCTTTCTTATTCCGACCTTGGGCAGACGGCTGTGCATAGCAACTTACTACAGAGATGTGTGTGCGCTGAACTCTAGATCTCATAACACTTGTTTTATGAATCTTTTCTTCCAGTGTGTTAAAATCAGAATAAATGAACGGCCAGCAGTTCAATCATTTCAGCATCCTGTGAGAACAACATGCAGTGATTTCGTGAGTATAAAAGTCGAGCTGGTTTGGAAGCTGACAATGGGAATAGTGTTGTGTGATATGTAAAGTCCTTGCAACAATGTAATAAATGAGAGCTCTTCAGAGAGTTTTTTAAAAAGAGAAAGAAAATATCCAGGAGAAATAATCTCTGAAAGGATCTGTGATTGACTCCAAGATGTTAAGAACAGAAATGAGCTGTTCTCTAAGGTGAAGTGTGAGCTGACACTAGGACATTCCCTCCACGAGCCCTCGCCAGTGTGGGACGTGGCATGTTATGCTGATTGCATTGCGAGGGTGTGGTTTTGCATGCAAGGCACTAATTAAAATGTGAGTGATCTCCACGAGAGGAGAATCAGGTTTCCATTCATCATCCTGTTCACAAAAGCTAGTAAGTTGTCTAGCACATGACAAGTTTCATTTAATGTTTGTTGAATGAATAGAAACATGAATGAATGTAGATGTTTTTGAATCTTAATTACAAATTCTTCTTAAATTGTACAAGCAGAGTTAGAAACTCTGCACTACATTTTCAACTTCCTCCTATAACAAAATTGCAAACATCAAATAGAAGAAAGCAAGAAAGGGGCATCAAGAATGGAAAAGCCAGGAAAAATAAGCAGTTAAAAAGAAAATAAATGCACAAACTAAAACCTTAGACTAAAATTTAATGAGTTGTGCAGTGAGGGAGGAAACAGCAATCACTGAAATAATTGCCCCAAATAATGTGTGGGGGACAATTATTTGTTTAAAAATAAAGTGATGAAAGGAAACTAACTTTCCATGGATGCTTAAACGGTTTTTTTTTAAATGAAAAGATTTGGTTAAATGCATCCCTCCATTCAATATTATTCTTAGCTCAGTAATGCTTATAAGATACTGAAATTAATTACCAAGTGCAGTGAATTCAGCAGCAGCAGAAACCCAGTTGAGGTTCATGCAAACCTAGTGACTTCTGTGAGGCTGACCTCTCGGAAAACAACGAATACATTTAGACAAAAATATAATTACCAACTGCTTAGTGGCAATGCTAAGAGACCAAAGGAAGCTGAATCAAAAGTTCAGATGACATATGGAAAAAGTCTAGGTCTGGTTGCATTCACATTGCTAATGTCACTAACCTAAAACTGGGAACATTTACCCCCATGTGAGCAGAATAACTGTGGGTAGTCACTATCAGAGTAACTCGCTTGGAGAAACTGCAAACCTGGGCATGATTGCAGCAGTTGGAAATTTAGGCATAAATACCAGGTTGGATACCTGTGAATGTACCAGTTGAAAATTAATGTTGTAATTCCAGAGTCCAAATAAAGAGCGAAATTGGCATATAAACTCTGGTATATAGAAGCTCTCCTTAAATCCCTTGCTTCTGCATTTAACTTGAAATTAAATCTCAAGTTTAACATAAGCATTGAGTGTGGGGAATAAACTACAAGCAGCCTCGGTAAGCCTAGGGGTAGAGATCAGATATTTCCTCCCCAGGGAAACAGAGAAACCTGCACATAGAGACAACTGACAGAGAAGCAGAATACATTGCAACACTCTTTATTTCAGAACAATTCTAAGATGACTAACATGTAATTTTTAAAAACACAGATTTTAAAGCATATTGTTTAACTTGGATCAAGTTGCAATAATTTAACAAATACAAATTTGAAAACATTATAAAGAAACAAAAAATATAAAAAGGACCAATTTGAAACTGTAAAATTGAAAAAGAAATTGGTATAGTACAGGATGAGTAAGCCAATATATAAACTAAGGCAGATGAAAATCTAATTAGAAGGAAACACTGAAAAGAACATAAATGACATATGGGTTATTATAAAAATATATAACATGTGAGCACTTGGCTTCCCAAAAGAATAAATAGAATTCAGGGAATATGTTGAGAGAAAAAAACCTAAAAATTTTAGCAAAAGGAAATAAATCACATTACACATTTAAATAATATTTCCTGTATAAATGAAGAAATCTGAGGCATATTGAGGAATGCTCTAATACAAGAGTAAAGAACTTACTGATGAAACAGACCAAGATTGATTTCCCCCTCAAAAGGAGTAATGATGAGGTTGACAAAAATCTTCACAGCAGAAACAGAAGCTAAATATAAAAATGGAATGCTCATTTTAAATGCTCAAGGAATATAACCAGAAGAAAGGGCTCCAGCACAGAGGTGGCACATGGGACAGGCTCAGAAAGGACTGCACAGAAGCGTAGGACCTAGGGCAACCACACCTGGAAACAGAAGATCACCTGGACAGTGATCCACAGAGGACCCGCCCAACATCTGGGCCACAGAAAGAGGGCGGGTAGAGGCAGCTGGTCCACGTCTCCCGGCTCAGTCCACCCAGGCAGCAGGCGCTGGGCCAGGGGCTGTAAAAGCCGGAGAGCAGGAGCTGGCAGTGTGATGGGACAACTCCAGGGACAGGCTCTACCTACAGGAATCCTTCTTCCAGCATTGTCCCAAACACCTGGGAACACTGCTCCCTGATGGCATCTTCCCCCCCAGCTCAGGGCCAGCAAGGAAATCCCAGTGTTCTAAGCTGAGAGAGGCCAAACACTGCCAAGGCCAGTGACTCCAAGGCTGTAACACCAACTCCTCAGTCTCCTTAATGACAGTAAGAGAGAACCTCTCCTTCCAGACCGACTGATTCCTGAAAGCCAGCATTGCTCTGATTCACAAACCAGAAAGGGACCCAACTGAAAAGAAAAGCTGTAGGCCAATGTTTTCAATGAACAGAGATGCAAAAACCCTCAAAGGGGCTTTCAAATAGAATGTAAGAAATCATGAAAAGGATCACACATCAGGACTAACTAGGTTTCATACCAGGGATGCAAGGGGGTTCAACTTACACTAATGAATATATGTAATACACCAAATAAACAGAACCAAGGACAAGATCTCATGGTCAGATCCGGAAAGGGCTGTTGACAATATCCAGCAGCAACAGTGAAAATATCCAGAAGAAAGTAGGTATCTACGAACTTTCTTTCAATCTGATAAAATGCCATTTATGACAAACCAATGGTTGAAATCATATTAAGTGGAAGAAGAGAACATTTTCCCTCTGTCACAAACAAGATAAGGATGCCCACTATTGGTGCTCCTGTTCAATACAGTACATAATACAGTATATAGTGTGTACTATATAATCATACAAAAGAAAAAATTGAAAGGGGTATATGAATGGGAGTAAAGCAATCAAAGTATCATTATTTGCAGATGACATGGTTATTTACATAGCAGACCAAAAATTACAACAAAGACCTGCATATTAAAACAGAAACAATCTGTTAAAAAATAAAACAGGTGCAACTCTTGGTGATATAGGTAGAAATAAGGACTTCTAAACAGTACCCTAATTTCCCATGAAATATCACCAAGAGTCAACAAAGGAAATTATACCAAACCAAAAGGCACAGCAAAACAGTGGGAAGAGAATCTACACAATGGGAACAAGTTTGGCAGCTACAACTCAGGCAGAAGGCTAGCATCTCAGACATATAAATGATTCAAAATTAGACATTCAAATTAAAATCCTCATAAAAGAACTGGTAACTGACACCTTCCCTGAAGGTCAAATACAAAAGGTCCACAAATGTATGAAAATAGGTTCAACATTGCTAACCATTAGGGAATGCAAACCAAGAGTGCTGAGATTTCACCTTACTCCAGAAAGAATGGTGACCACTAAGAAGGCAAATAATAACAAATGTTGGGTGCAGGAAACAAAAACCCTCATACACTGAAATGGGAACATAAACTGATACAAACATTATGGGAATCGCTGTAGGGATTCCTCAAAAAAATAAAATTAAAAATTCCATGCAATCTAGATATTCTCTTACTAGGTGTCTTCCCAAAAGAATTTAAGACATAATATTACAGTGAAACATGCATAACCATGTTTATAGCAGCACAATTCATAATAGCTAAATCTTGGAAGATTCTATATGCCCTTTTATGGATGACTGGATAAAGACAACATAATGTTTATGTAGGGTTTGCATATAAAGTATTGCACTTACACATAATGAAATACTACTCTACAATACAGAAGGGTAAATTTAAATCCCTGGTAGGAAAAGGATGTACACTTTTATGATGTTAAGTGAAACAAATCATACATGCGAGCTTAAATATCATGTGGTTTCTCTCACAGGAGAAAAGCAAATAAAGAGCAAAATAAAAGAGAGATCAAAGGAAACGGAGACATCTTGGGAAAATGGGAGGAGACCCAGAGATGAAGGCAAAGAGGAAGGTGGGAGGGGAGCCAAGAAAGAATGAAGGTTTCTCATGCATGTGTGCTAAACACCCACAAGGAAGGTCCCAGACACACACATGAATTAATTACTTTTAGGAAATAATGTAACTGTTACAGGAATATATTCAAAACACAAGACTGAACATAAACAGGCCAAATATGTAATTGCTTATAACTTAGATAGAAGACAGAGAATGTAAGCCTGGACCACTGGGCAAAGCAGCAAGCCAGCAGTATGTTAGACTTGCTTAGACTTTCACTGAAAATTCCTTCCCATAAATAACAGATGACACTTCAGCTTTTATTAAGCCAATGAATAACACACTATCATATGGTAATTACGCATTTAGCTTTCTGTCTATTGAAAGTAAAGACTAGGTCCTCTTACCGTGTCTGAACTCTGACTGGTGCTTAGTAAAGGATACGATAAATCACCTTTCTAGTGTTGTCATTCTAGGTACTTTCAATACAGCTACTAGTACCTCAGGTGACGTTCCTGCCCCAGGGAACCTGTATTTCTAATGGTACAAGAACTTAATAAGCAAGTGACTATAAAATACACCACTAGATGATAAGCTCTGTAACTAGAACGTGTCCTGTGGACCTCAGTTGCTATTTTACAATAGAGTTTGTGCAAATGCCTGTTAAGATGAATCTAGGGACTAATGATATGCTAGTCAGATGCACAAGAAATGCGGGCCACAGGCAGAAGGCAAACAGTCTGATAGATGGCAGATGAAAGAAGAGAAAAGAGAATGAGAAGAAACAGGAATCTAGTGGGAAGCATTTATATGGGATTGATAATTTATACTGAGTGTTCATTTTTGAGCATAACTAATTCATTAATGTTATTGGGTGCAAGATGGAGAGTTAGTGCATGATTATACATAAAAGAGAATATTGTTCTGTACTCTTTAGCTTTGTGGACAGCCCATAATTTCACTTGGTATCTGGATAACTTTATGTTCATATCATTAAGTTAGGAGCCGTGGGGATATGGTAGGTAGGAGAACTGCAGTGCTAAGGACCCTCTCCTGGGGTTCTAAGGAAAACTGGATTGTGGGTGTGTTTTGCCTGGATGCCATCACGAGCTGCTGAGTTGGAGTCAGTTACATGAGGGGATGAAACAAGTAAAGGGAGGCAAAGGGCTTTCACTTTATCAAAAGGAAAAACAGAACTCTCCGTTATTGAGATGGCCTGATCTGTTCCTTGAAGCTCACTGAACGTAGATGTGCCGTATCAGCATTGTCAATCTGAATTTTCTTCTATGGAAAATCAGGAAATGATTGACAAGTGTATATAATTTATATAATGGCTGGGAAACACAAAATACTATAACTCTGATTTTGAATTTCAATGTATACTATAAATGCATATGTATTAAATAAGGCTATGAGAATGCTTTGCTTTTTTACCATTTATATTTATTGTAATATTTTCATTATTTCATAAGTCACAAAATACTGCAAGCTTTCTGAGATTAAATCTACTTTTATTTATTGGATTGATAATTTATACTGAGTGTTCATTTTTGAGCATAACTAATTCATTAAAAGGGACAAATACGTTCTCTCACCATTTGTTCATGTGATTATTTCTTTGTGTACATCTGGAGGTTAAACCAAGGGCCTTGAACATGCTAGAAAAGCTCTCTAACACTGAGTTTCAATCCCCGCTCTGTGTCCTTGTTGGAATATCTCAACTTTCATTAGAAATATACACTTATCTATGATGTCATACTTAAACTAATTTTAATAGAATAATTTTGTCTTCAAGATAATACATGATAGATGTTTACCAGATGTATCTTTGTGCATGCAAACCACTACAGTAAAGCTAAAATATCGAGGGAATTGCCCATGTGTTTATACAACATTTTTCTGATTTTCATATAAAACTATATTATCCAAGAGATAAAGAGCAGTGTAAAGAGAGGGGGCAAATGGGGATTAACAACAAGCCAGGCTGTGTTATGAGATGAACCTGCTCCCCACAATGAATGTAACCGCTGTGTCCCACAAACATTGACTAATGAAAGGTTTAAAAATGAAAAGGAAAATACGGAATCCAGGTCTTCCTTTTGCCACACATTGCTTTTAGCGTGCATTTTACAAGTCCTTCAGATTTTGGGTGTATTTCATTTCTTCCTTTTAAAAAATGTGCAAAATTCCCCACTATTTGAATTGTTGAGACCAGTGTAATTGTACATAATGTCATTAAGCCATTGTCATCATTATTATTTGCATAACGGTCCACAATATCATTAAGCAGAAACGTATAATCTCAGTAATCAAGCTACGTATTACATGTTTAAAGTAGAAACAGTTGTATTTTGAGGGAGGACGGAGCACTCTGAAACCAGTTGAAAGTCATTCATAACAGTCTAAATGTCCATCTGTGTACAGGTAAAAAGAATCCATACAAACTCTTAGACATCATAATTTGAAGACAGGCTGAATTGTGTGAACAATGAAGATTAAAGAAACTAACATTTTAGAGGGAAGAAGTTCTAAAGGGGAATATTTGTTTTTTTCACTGGAATTTTCCTGAGGCATTTAATTCCTGAAATTATCTAAGAGATAAGAAACTGGAAATCTAAGAATAAGAGTGGTTTAAGCTTTGGAAATCTACCAATGTATTGGAGCAGATAAATATAAAAATTAAGAAAAGTCATGATTTCAACAGACACAAAAACAATGGTGGACTTTTCAGAGCCACAGATGAGAAGTGTGTAGAAAACTCAATGGAAAGGAACTTCCTCTGCTGATACCCATGATAAGAACCCACGTGGAACGTGGACGGAAGTGGAGGCCATTGCGGTTATCCAAACAAGCCAGACCCAGCAGAGAGATGAGCACATGGTCTCTCTTACGCTGGAACCCAAACCAAACAAACACCCTAGAGGCAGGGTAGGATGCGCGGGAATGCGGGAGAGGACAAGCGGATGGGCATATTCAATGCAGGAAACGCGCTTGAATAGAAACATTACTGCTACTCATCAACCTGTTCAACTATCAAATGTCAATATTTACAATATACAAACTGTAAAACGAGAACCCATAGAAACATCCTACACAATTATGGGATTTTTCTACTTTTCTCACTGTTATCGGCAGCAAGTCAACTTGCCCCCTTGTTTTGTTATTATTTGACATTTTACCAGACGGCACCTAGCCAACGCCAGAGGACAAACAGCAACATAAAATGTAATGAAATAACAAGTAAAATGCATTACAAAGACACCAATATCTGTCAGACACCTACAAATATCTAAAATAATTTAGGTAAAACTATTAAAATATATATATATATATTTAACAAAGCCACTTGAAGTCATTGTAACATACATTTGTTTCTCTGTAGCAGGAATATGTAAGTAGTAGAAACTAAAGTAAGTGTACATTATTGAATACAGTAATGAAAACAACTAATACATAGGAGTAAATCTAAAAAAAGATACAAAGTATCATTCTACTGGTAAACTTAAAAACTCATTAATACAAATGAAAGGCCTACTTAATGAATGAAAAATCTCATCCTTTGGAGAGTAAATAGTATAAGCAAAATAACCTTCCTGAAATATGTCATGTTTTACAAAAACTAAATCAAAATATTCAATTCTTAATTTTTTGCAAAAATCTATATAATGATGCTAAAATCTACAGAGAAATGAAATGACTACTGAATATTCAAGGATGTCTTGAACCACTAATTTGATTATCTAAATTTAAGACAAAATTATGAAAATTAAATCAGATAGTGGCACAAAGATAGAGTAGTGGAACAGCAGGACATTATGGAGGCTAGAAACAGAACCAGACTTTTTGGATCATTCCATGTTGATCAGAAGGTGCTTCAGAGCCTGGAGATCATGTTTTCATTAGTCTGAGTCACTGAGATGCACAGATAAATGGAAAGACAGAAGATAGAAACACGGAAAACTGAAACTGAAGATGAAGCCATATATATATATATATATATATATATATATATATATATATATATCCCACACGTATATACATGTGCATATGTGTTTTTCACACACATATTAATAGGTAAATTGCATAGAATATGTACATATCAATATAAAAACATAATGCTGTATTTAAAAATATAGTAATTATCATGTAAGGCTACTTCCCAGAACACAGTAGATTTATAGTGAATGAATTGTGCGTGTGTGTGTGTATGTAGAGATTGATTCCATTTCTGTTCTTTACTATGTTTGAATTTACTGTAAAAATCTTAGTTAAATTAAAAATAAATTTATCTTTAAATGTAAAGCCAATATAGAAAACCAATTTGAAACAAAGATACTCCTACACACCTAATAAACCAGCTGAAAACACTCTACATGGGAATGTAAATCAGCTGCGTTGGGAATATACAGTACACAATTTGGACAGCAAACTGTGGTCCCTGTTGGGGATACCTGTAACCCGGGAACTTCACATCTAGCACCACACCCTCACGTACGTGGATGTGTTCAGGAGAGGCTAGGCATGAAATGCTTCAGGGAGTGCTGTGTGCGGTTCCCCAGGTACGCACCCATATGCACAATGTGAAAGGCACAGAAATCAGCTGTGGTTCCTTCAAACAGTAAGATTGCATGCAGCAAAGTCAATGAACAAATTATAACTACAGATAGCAGTATAGATCATTCTCAGAAATCCAGTTCTCAACTGAATATCCAGGTACACACATAATTACAGTAGTATACCATTCAAACACAGCACAATTAATCTAGAGTTTTGGAAGCCCATATAATGATTAGCGCTTTGTTGATAGTAGCTGAAAACAGGAGTTAAGACAGATTACCACGGTGCTGGAAATATTTATTATTTGATTTATTTGGTTATTATAAAAGTGTTTGATGGGGGAAATTAGCAAACTGTGCACTTATTATTTTGCCCTTTTATATATATGTTATACTTCAAATGTCCAATAAAGTAAACTAATTTAATTTAGAAATGGTTTGACTATACAGAGAAGTCTGTGAGATGGAGTGTTTTCAGCTTTTTAAAAACTCGTAACACATTAATGCTTTTAAAGGAATAAAATTACAAAGAAATTGCTGACATGAATAATTTTCCTACTAATGTATAGATTCTTATCTAACAGACTTTCATAGAAATAAATGAGCTTTCTTTCAAAGATGTGTAAACATTAATGGTATTTACAGGAATATAATGAGAAACATAAGCATTTCCTAGCACATAATTCTCTCTTGGCTCACGCAGGAGAAAAGAAAAAGATTGGCAAATTAATAGCTGCAGTTATGTGCTCACTACCTATGTCCTCATCTGTCAGCACCACGGACCCACTCAAGCAAATGCTGAATGAAGCGAGTTAGAGTAACTTACTCAGTTCTGCACATTCTTCCCTCTCAGTACCTCCTCACCTTCTGAAAGATGCATTTAAGGTGATGTGCCCTTTGACTGTGGACCACTTCAGTGTAAGTCACTCTTAGCTTGATATTCACCCTTTTTCCGTGATCAGGGAATAGTAGGAAGCTAAAATTCACTTATTCATAGTCTCAGGCAAGTCATGTTATATCAAGTGCTCCATCAAAACCTTCCATGATTTCCCAGCTGCTCCTTTCTTGCAGTCACCATAATGTCCTGATATCTCAAGATATTTACTGTCCCTCTCTGATGTGCCCGAATTATCACACAGGAAAGTCAGTGCTTCACTGGAGTTTCAGCAGTGGGCCTAATTTAATTAATCTTGGTTTTGATCAAAGATTTTTGGGATGATGTCAGACAAGGATCATAAAGTTGTTGCCCTTTAGAAGAAAGTTTCATTGCGAGAGATGAATAAAAGATTTCAGAGGGGATCATGAAATTTTGCCATTATTACCTCTATAAGTCAATTTTATTCAAAATAGGTTCTGTGGGAAAATAATGTAGATGTTAAATTTTACATGAAATATCAGATAATTTGGGATTGAAATGAATGTTCAGGTTTTAATAAAATAGTACTTACCAGAGCCCTTCTCTCTATCATTAATCTGTCTGGATATGTTATGCAGTAGCTCCTGAAATTACTTGATCTCATTACGTCTTTTATTTTCTTGCCATGGACATTTTCATAATTAGTGTTCCAGAGAAATGCCTTTGACATTGAGAGGTGCTCACATACTTTTTAATGGTGTAGTTAAAAATGAAATATAGAACCATAATCCTATTATTTATTTTACATGTCAAAGGAGATACTCTTGTGTATTGAACTGGTGCTAAAACTCTTCCTAAATTAAAGAATCACAGAACTATACTTAAAAGAAAAACCCAACAGCTAACAAAATGGTATGTCTCACCAGGTTTTCATCCCTAAAGTAGAATAGAAATAAAGAAATACATGTGCCTGATAACGTTAAATTACACATAAAATAGTAAAACATAAAGGAAATGGCAGTTAAACCGGACTGACCCCAAGTGGAAAAATCTGTCAGTGGTTCCGCAGATTACTGGTATCTGAGCTCTGAGATAGAGGTGAGTGTGGTCAAGACATTGATGAAACATTCCCTACGCCATTTCTTCCTTCTGGGGGAGAGCACCGTCAGATGCACCTTATGCCTACTGAAAACTGACCACATGTCCACACTTGTCAAGAGTCTGAAGAACGGACAGAAAGAGACCGTGAATCAATCAGCTGTTTCTGAGGACACCAGAATGAGGCGAACCACAGAAATGAATTTCAACTTGATTTTTCTAAAATGCACAAAGTCTAAATGGAAAACACATACTACACTCAAGGAAATTCAACAAGTTTGTAATAGTGTAACTAATTACAGAAGCGTAGGCATGAGATGGAAGCCACAAGGGAGCCGCGCTACCACGTGCAGAGCACCCCGCTGCATTGGGCAAAGTATGATGGGGTTCCGGCCTGCAGCCGGAAGAGGGGCCGCATTTTCATTCTCGTTGTTTAGGGAATAAAGGTGCGATCGCACGGCTACACCCTCTTCTGAGCCCACGTACCCAGAAGGCCAAGTACACATGTAGGACTCGAGGACCAATGGAAAAGCCACCGGAAGTGATGGATCAGAAACACGCCAACACTCCAGCAAATACAGCCAGGCAAGTTATTTTGGATTCTAAAAGTCAATTTCCTGACTAGGTAGAAGAGTGCTATTTTCTTTCCTCTCTTCCCTTATCTTCCTCTCCTCTCTTGTTTTATCCATTTTCTCCTGGCTCTTAGAAGACATGTTTCTCACAGCACACATCCTATCACGCCTGCTTGGTTATTTTCTCCTGTTAGCTGGCTTGGATTGAAATATCACCAATGGAATTTGAGGAGCAGTTTGCAGAGCAGCTTCAGCTGAGCTTCCCTTCCTGACCAGATTTCACCTGGTGGAGTCAAAACTGTGAGGTGATGAAAATGACAATCTGAATAAAAACCTCCGGGTTTGAATAGGTTATGACACCTTTATCTTAACCCTTCCACGGATGAGTTAGGCCTGGTGTGCTATGCTATGTGTCCACTGTGTGAAACTAGTTTTGCTCACCTATATGCAAGAAGATTTTTCATTATATGTGTGAATATAGACCTCGTACAGATTCATTCACAGAAAGTGAAATTGAATTCCATAAGGAAATACCTTTTTTTTCCAGTTTTTTTTTATTTAAAAGAGAATAAAACAAAATGGGGCAGTACAGAGCAGATCAGAAGAGGACAACATAGGCAACACAATACTTTACATTAAGTCAACTGGACATCAACAGTATCTAACACCATATCTCTTACTCTGCTATAGTTGAGCATAGTTTCAATTACAATAATATCAAACATAACACAATAGTATAAAGCCATGCATATAGTGAAAGAATTACAGGGCTTTCTGAACCGAATAACAGAAAATGATCAATGGGTATTATAATATCTCATTTTT